>JAEIIU010027453.1:0-21534 GCA_018874675.1 Drosophila baimaii | reverse complement strand
AACAAATTATCTGCAAGGGTATATAAACTTCGGTTCCGCCCGAAGTTAGCTTTTCTTACTTGTTATTTGTAAAATTATTTGCTGGCGCCTCCCAAAAATATGACAGAAAGAGCGGGAGCTTAAAGTGTTACTATGTGCCCACCTCTGCTCTAAACATTGCAAATCAATCAAATAGCTTTGCTGTAACATTAATTTATCACAGTATTTATTTTATTTATTTATTTAACAGCCCAATAATTCTTACCTTTTTAAACCGGAGATCATTAAACTCTCAAGAATTCCTCTCGTTCTTTTTTTTCCGTTTTTCTGTTACTATGGCACTGTCGTCACAGTGCCTGCCAAAATTAGCCAACGCCAGTCATAAATTAGGCGAATCAAAAAAAAAAAAATAAAATAATGCTGTTGCTCACACAAACCACAAATTAATGAACAACAACAATATAAACTGTTGTATTTGTTATTAATTTCTTTTCTTGAAATGTCTTTATATATCAAAAGTCAAGTGTTATCTGATTGAACAATTAATTAGTATGGATTTTTCGTGTCTGCTTACTCAGCGCCTCCTTAGTCACATTTATGGTTTGCGTTGTTTATTTTTTTTCTCTGTTTTTGGCAGACATTTTAGCATAGATAAGGATCTTGGAAATTAAATAAAAGAAACACGAAAATTAATTCAACGTTTAAAATAAAATCGTGAACATTTTTTATGACAATTTGTTAGGTGTGTGTGAGTGTGTGTGTGTGTGCGGGGTGCGATGATGCAGACAGCCGGCACTATGTCATCGCCAAGAACTTTCCCAGACACGTGTTACGGCAGACTTAAAATCGAAAAACAAACAAAAAATTGAAATTCCAAAATCGAAAACTCCAAACCGAAAAACTGGAAACATTAAAGCTTTGAAATATATCGGTGTATAACCGTTTCCTCTATTCCGCTAAGTGGTCCAGCAACTTGTCAGTGTGATAACAAATTCAATAAAATCAAATTAAATACTCAACAAAAATGCTAATCACCATTAGAGGTTCTCCACCTCCTTTGGGCTGAAAGGAGAAATTATGCAGGCGTTATGAGTGTTTATTGCCTCTTCCTTGGAGTGGTGAAAATATGGTAAACTCTACAGAAAAAAAAATAATAAAGAAAAATATGGTTAGAAAATAAACAACAAAGTAGTAGTAGTAGGTAGTAGGCGCAAAATAAAGCGAACAAAAAAAAAACATATCACAATTTTGTTAGGTGTGGCCATTTCAAATGGTTCGACGCCTCTCAAAAGTGAGGCCCCAGGTTGTTTTCTTTTTTATTGTTCTTATTTTTTAGTTGTCGATTTTGTTGCTGCTCGGCTGATTTCCCCTTAAGGTCCGTCGTCTCCCGTCCACGTCTCATTCTCCATCTCAAAACTCAGACTTCAACTTAAGGAAAGACTTGGATTATGAACGATTGAAATATGCAAATTTATCTACAAGTCTCCACATATGAACTTCTACACGTACTTATATATATACATATATATATATATATTTGTATAAATTTATACAGCATTTTGTTGTTGCTATATTTTTCACTCATATATTTTTCTTAAATTTGCATAAAAAGGGTTGAGTAGCTGAAGATTAAATGGCATTTGTTGGCTAGGTGTGCGGCGGGGTGTGAGATTGGGGTGACGACGACGATGACCAAGCCTCTGTCATGGGGTCACCATCTCAACTTAACTCAATAAATGAAAAATATAATATATATATAGAAAAAAAACAGTCCCCTTGAAACTATTAATTATTAATGGACAAATTAATTATACAGGAAAAAAGTGAGATAAGAAATGCATAAGATTTCAGTGTCATTTAGATGTTTTGCTCATTATTTAAATGAAGGCTTTTAACTTGTCATCTACAAATGGTTAAATACATAAATAATGAAGGTACTTCATTTCCCTTGAAGTTGTATTAAAAAAAAAAGAGTGAAAAATATATATTTAATCTCTTTTTAAAGACTGCATTTCATGAGGTTTTCTTGTCGCTTGCATTCTGTATCTTTACTTTATCTTAATCCCCCCAACCCCGAAAGCACCGAGAGTTATCTAATTTATGCAAATGTCATTATGGATTTTATTTTATAGATTGCAGATTATGGCGATCGTTTACTTATCTAAATGGCATTTGACATAGCGTGAGGAAAGAGCCGGGGACCGTTTGCTGACGTAGTTTTTACACATAGAAAAATATAGATTATCTCTATGAGATTAACTTTTAATTTTTTTAATTTATTATAAAGGAAAATACAAATTTACTGATCCAAAATCCGCTGTATCCCTTAAATCGCTAACATAAATTATAAGAATAATATTCCCTTACTTAATATTAATCTTACGATATCTTCGATATTATATCGATAACTAATCATATATGCATATCAGTAAACTTGTTGTCAAGATTTATTTTAAAATAAATATTACAGTTTCTTCAGTATAATTTAATCAATTTGTAATATGTCTTGCATTTACGATTTTATTTAATATACTAACGATAAGTAACATGATTATTTCGATATATTTTCGATAATTTGATTAATATATATTACGATTAAGAGTTCATATATATTCAAACCCCATGTTTTCATGTGAGAAAAGCCTCTCGCTACATCTCTTTGCCACTTTCCCTCAGTGTATATATCTCGATGATGATGTGGAAAATCTCTCGGATGGAGGGGGGGAATAGGTGGAATTGAGGGGGCAGAATCTACACCTGTTGCCAGTGCGTTTGATGTAGGAAGCAGAACTTTACTTCCTGGTTCTGCTGCTCATCGTCGTCGTCGTCGCCGTCATCATCGTTCTTCTGGGTTCATTGGCATTTGGGCATTTGAGTCACATGTGGCTCACGTCCTGTGTGTGTGTGTGTCCTGTCTCCTTTTTCCGCCGGTTCCTTCGGCTCCTCGACTAAGCCTGTCATCTGGGCTCTTTATTTTTATTTTATTTTTTAACCGGGCCTAAAAGACAAAAGACGTTTGAGGTTGATGACACCCAGTGGCGGCTACAAAAAAAAAAAACTATACAGAAGAGAACGAAGCCTATAGAGGTTGGCTTTTACAGTTGCTTGAACTAGTTCTGCCTCCCTCTAAGGCACGTGTTCAGCACCAGTGGAAGTTTGAAATACAAAAAAAAAACAGCGAAAAAGGGGCGCAACTTTTTTGGCCAAAAGGCTGGATTGCATAAGAGCCGCTGGACCCTCGACACTTGGAGAAAAGAATCAAATAAAATTAAGAAAATGACTATATAATTTAGGTCATTATAAGTTTTGAGTGTTCTTTGTTTTTCATTCACGATTTTTAAAGATTTAACTCTAAAATGAATTAAAGTCCAAAGCACCCAAGGAGCCCCCTCAGCAAGGGCTCATTTACGGCTTGCTTTGGAACTAAAATTCACAACGGGTTCTAGCTAAAAATGGAATGATGGAATCCCCAAAACTTAAACAGTTTAAAAACATACTACAAAATTATTTATCAATTACCTAAGTATTTTTTTCAAGGCTTACCTGTTAACTTAATTATATCTATACCTTTTTACCTCTTTCTAAGTTTTTAATGATGGAATTCTAATACAAATAATTAAATTTAATTAAAAATCCTTACTTAATGACCCATTTTTTATGTATTTCCCCATTTCCTTGGCCCATTTCGATTGATTTTAGTGTAAGCGCTCCCACTGGCAGCTGGCCAGGGCTTACTCTGTTTGACCGCCGTTTTGTTGGCAAATCATAAAAATATTTATGTAAATTAATCATTTAAACGCAATGGGATGGACCCATTGGCTGCTGCTTGGGCATGCTCCACACGCGCTCACTTTGCTAAATAACAACAACAAAAAATCCATTCCATCGTATCGGCTGCTACACTGCCCAACAAAATACAAATTATGGCTGGCGGGAGATTAGCATAAATTGTGTGTGTATGCCTGTCGCTATGAGACCGATGCCCATATAGCCACTATAGCTTTGGTCATGTCAGTGTTTTTATTTTCTGGCCCCTCGTTGGCTGCCAATCCAATGGCGATGGATCGCTTTGGATCGTTGGATCGTTGGATAGATAGATAGATAGATAGAGGTGGGTAAGGGTACCCATAGATCGCGTTGGGGCAGATCGCTTATATGGGTCTGCCAGCCGGCTGATAAGCTCGGCTTTTGGCATGCCAAACATGGCCGTGCTCGCACGAAATTCCAACTCATATTTATGTCAAAATCCATCAAAGCTTATGTCGCCGCACAATCCGTTAGGGGCTGGCAATGCCAATCCAATCCAAGCGGCGTATCTAGTTGGAAATCGGCTTTTGGCTTTTCGTTTTCAGTTTGTTTCTTTTTTTTTTGTTTTTGAGTTCTTTCTTAGTTTTTCGGTTTTCAGTTTTCAGTTTTCGGTCTGAACAATGCTACGCAAATCCGACAGTGAAATAATGTGGGGACACCGGCGATAACTCAAATAAATAAGAGTCCAAAAACCGCACAAAACGAGATACGAGATACAGTCAGAAAAAAATTGTTTAAAAAATCTAGAAACTAGGTTTTTGTAGATATTTCTTAAGGGAAGACAAAGCTTATATCAACAAAAAAAAGTTCTTTATTGTAAGAAACTTACTCAAAGATTATTATTATTATATTATATTATGCATATATAGTATAATTTTTATATGTTTTATATTATTCTTTGTATTTTCAGGCCCTTTTTTTCTCTGTAATAATATTTAAATACAATATAACCAAAGACTTAATACTTACCAAGACGCCAAACGCCATGCGATTTTTTTTGCACACGCTTTTTTCATGAAGGACATAGCGAAACGTCCTAGAAAAGACGGCGTGCTCTATAGCCGCCTGTTTCTCTCTATCTCCATGGCGTCTTTGATATAACTAAAGATTCTCACACCCCTTCTAATTTCCTTAAGCCCAGTCTTAACGTGTTGATTTCTTTCTCTGTCAAGATTCCCATATACCACACAATGTATCTTTAATCCGCATACAATGTTGAATGGGCAGCCAGCTCTGTATGTATGTTGAATTCAAAATTAATACATTTCAATGAATAACAAATGATCTAAATGATTTGTTTAGATCGTTCTAGCTCTCTGGCAGATCGGACGTCAGTATAATACATACTGGGTAGTATGTGGGTTGTCCAGTCAACGAAACAAGTTTCGTACAGAGCTTAAATCGTGGCCCAGCATTTCCTGCTGCCTGTTGCTGTCATTAAATGTATAGTGGAATTATATTCCACTTTTTTTCCAACCTCTTTTACACTGTAGAAAATGGATTGTATTCGTGAGATAACTTTCTTGAAATGTAGAAGGAAAAACAACATTTTTATCTATTTTTTAAAGAAAAATTTCCATATAAAACACGTATTTGCTACTTGCTTGGAATTATAGGAGACCTTAAATAATATTTTCTATATTTTTCATACCAAAAAGTCATGTTCTACTGATAAAGTTAGTGTTTACCTTCAATAAATATTCTATAAAATACATTTTCAGGCCAAGTGCAGCGGCGATCTTTAGCTGAGTCAACTTCCGACGTGACAACAGTCAGTCAGCGATTCGAGTCGAGCTGCCCCCGAGCTATCTCGAAGCTGTGGGGCCGCAACTAACTTAATCGATTGAAAATTGATTCTTGTAAATAATTTCAGTTGACGTCAGCGTTAATTACATGAGCAAAAAAAAGCAAAGGAAAAAAAAAAATTAAAATACCATTTAAAAAAATAAAACACAAATCTTTGGCACGACTCCCTCGACGCTGAATCACTCGAATGCACGTGGCTGATTTATTACATATATCTTATAGCACCCTCCATATGCACATCGCGGTGGGGGAGTGGGTGCCCAAACCTTTTTTTTTTTGTTCATTAGCCGCCATCAGCCTTGACCGCCGGCGATGTCGAGTGGCTCAACTGGTTGACAGACTGACTAGAGATAGTCGTAACCTACATGTACATATGTATATATATGTATGGGATATCTCTGGTGCCAGCAAACAGTGCTCGCCCCCCTTGAGATAATTAGCATATTTTGTGCCGATATGGGTCAGCCATAGCTGTGCCTTACTGTGGACTGAATAAAATACTGAAAAAAAAGCTGGGTTGGGCCAGCGAACAAAGCTCTTTTTTTTGCACTGGGACTCGTTGAATGGGAAAACTAAAACAGTCCGATAAATTGTCTCAGGGAGGAGTATGGTACATTAAATGGATTGGTATCTATGTGAAATGAATAATGTACTGGCATTAAATGATGTCACCTTTTAAGCTGGATATAATGAGTGGATCTTTGTATTTAATAAGTCTCTTAATATGCTGAAAATATTCTGAATAATTTACCAAAAAAAAAATCCTAAGACAAAGACTTATCTAAATTTGTTTATTAAAATTCAATTGGTAGTTTCTCGTCAGATATTTTCAAAAGAATTCCTTGCCTTTGATAAACAAAGATTTATCCACATTTTCATGGTGCATTTAACAAAGGTTTTTCCATTTATTTATAACAGATTAAAAGTATTATATATCCGTTAGGGTCTCCATAAGCCCCTTTGTTATTCACATGCGGAAAAAATCAATGTCTTGGAATGTTTTTCCTTTGTTTAAATGATTAAAATAATTTAATATTTTAAAGTGAAGACTATGCAGTATGTAAATTACATTATTTTAGCTTATTTTTTTATAAGACATGATTATGACCTATTATGATGGAAAATTCCTTTTAATCTTTACAACCTTTTTAGGTTTTTCAAAAGGGGAAATTATTAATTAATCTTAATTAATCTTGGGGTGAAATTTAATTAATGTTTAAGATACTTTTTGTAGGGTTTTAATATTGTAAATATTCAACCATTAATTCCACTTTGGAATAAATGTATTTATTGGATTTGAAATCCTTCTTTTCGACTTTTATTAGTACTTAAAAAATTGAAATTAATATCTATCTTGTTGGCAAGTCTTGCCTCCGATCTGTAGAGTATCTACTGCACACTTTTGAGATACTTCCCTCTGGGCCATGTTTGAGTTTCCAATAGATGTTCGCCGCTGTCCGTCGGCATACCAGAGCACCCTACGTGTGTTTTCTCCCCTGACTTAGTCAGCAGTTTGGGTCGTGTCAATGCGATTGGCATTTAACGAGCTTCATTGCTTATAGGGTTAACATTTTGGCATAAGTACACACCCAGTTTCTATTTTTTTTTTCTACCATTTCTGCCAGCACGTGTATCTGTGTCGCCCATCTCTGCCGCTGCTGCTGCTCTGGGGCCCAACTATCCCCGGCTATCTATCTAACTATTGTGAGTACTTGTCATTTAGTTTACTATTTACTGTCACGCTTTTGAGTGCCCCTCGAATGGAAATGGGTATGGGCATGGGTCTGCGGCCGAAGGGGCTTGGTTGAGTTCGAGTTATAACTGGGAAGGGCCCGCCGGCCGTCTAGGGCGGCGATATATATATATATATATATAGAGGGGACAGATATGGAGAGAAAAGACTGACCTCCCCGATAATGCCAGTGAGCAGCGGTACTGTTTGGCTAGTGATTCAGGGATTAAAAGTGTCCATTAGTTCATGAGAAAGTGTATTTATCATGTATTTGTTAATACCCTTAAAAAGAGCATATTGTATTCTTTATAAACGTGTCCAATAGCTCATGAAAAAGTGTATTTATTATGTATTTATTAATACACTACTAAAACGTATATTATTTTCTTTATAACTGCATTTTTTTAATGCTTTAAAATGTATTTAGTTTTCTATAGAAAGTTCTACAATGTTTTTCCTACATATTCAATTTTAAATGTGATTTATTTCTTATCTATAATTATAAATAATTAATAGGCTTGGATATTTATTGAATAATATACGCTTTTTATTAAGATTTTATCACAGGGAAATTGGGATTGTAATTTATTTTATATTAGAAAATATGTAAATACAAATTTATATATTAGTATTTCCAGATTACTATAATTAAAGGCTTATTTGTTGAATAAATTTAAGTCTTTGTAAGGCCCACAGATTTTATAAATAATCCCTCGTATATCTATAATATTTATTTTTGTAAAATCTATGTTAACTTAATTTTTAAGCATTTTTCTTTGTCAGAAATTATTGTGGAAATACTTGAGCTAAAATTGCAATAAACTAGTTACATTTTTTTATAAAAACACTTTCATTTTGGCCAGCTTTTAGTATTCATAAATATATTTTTAATTTAGTCTACTTAACATAGGACCTATAAATAATAGTTAGAAAAGCCTCCTGTCCCGTCATGATTATTCCCCTCCACGAATTGTTGTATTTTCCATTCCTGTTGCCCCCAGGTTGGCCATTGTTTGTCAAACATCAGGCGGCTCAACGGCTCCACCTCCGTGTTTGTTCCGCCTCCAGATTCGATCCTCCACTTCATCCTCCGCTAGTTACTGGTGGTGCTGCTGCTGCTGCTGATGCAGTGCCATGTCAGTTCCAGTTGTCCAATGTCCCACGTCCAGCGATGTGTCGCGGGGAGTCTGGAGTCTGGCGACAAAAACGGCGCGTCAAAAGCAAACATTTTGCGCGGCACAGTTTTGATTTATGAGCTGAAATTAAATTAACTGCTGCAACAGCAGTGCAGAAGTGAAGGAATTTAAAGCGTTGAAATGTTGTGTGGTGTTGTGCCGGTGTCGTGTTGGCCCGGTCCCTGGTCCCTGGTCCCTGGTCCTTTTGGCCAACAGTGACAGTGGCAAAAATGCCAAATGCGGTAGCTAGCAGCGGAGGCTGTGAAAATTGCATGGACACAAGGAAACCGTCGTCGTCTGCTCATTCCGTTTCATTCCCATTTCGCACGATAAAGTAAATGTATATATATATTATTTTTTTTATTGTATTTTCCCCAGTTCTTTTTTGTGTATATGCAGTTGATAAAATTATCATTGTGGCCTTTTGGTGTGTCACTGCAATTTGTGTGTTATTATTTTTTATTTCACCCGCTTATCGGGCATAGCAAAAGAGAAATATATATATAATAAAAATACAAAAAAAAAGAGAATTGCTTGCACTTCTCCTATCAGTTTTGGTTCAGTTTGGCCTCCATATCTCATATTTTTCCATGTCCAGACAGTCGTATCATATTTAAAGATATTAGGGAACGGGCTTTTCTGTTTTATTACACATTTTGTGAAGGTCTCGTTTTTGCTGAATTCTCTTGAAAATATGAGAAGGCAAGGCAATATGTCATAGTTATAAATAAATTTAAGGTTTTTTAATGGGAAATTTAAGCCATTTCAATAACATTTTGAAAAGCTAAAGGATTAACTACTTTTTTACTTTAAAAAAGTGGTATTTCTTCTAAATAAACTATACCTTTGGCTTTTTAAATAAATGTAGAATAATAAAGATACATTTTAGAAAAATATTATATAAATGTATCCACAAAAACAGTTCATTTTGATGGCATTGGTTCCTAAAGATCTTTTTAAGCTGTTTTAACCCTCTTAGCAAAGTGCCGCGAGCATCTTTTAACGCTCTCTTTAACCCTATCTAACCCCTACTAATTTAGCAGCAATCTTCTCCTTCCTGCAGCTTCTCAAATTACAATTAAGCAATTCTCCCAGTACTAACCAATCAACAACAAACAATTTCCATTAGCCGAGACAACTTTAGCAATTAGCAAAACCAAAAGTGGAAGCCATTTAGCTGGGGAAATATATACATATATGTATATAGTATGCATGTATATATAGCTATAGCTATATGTAGAGCGAGATGGAGCACCCACAATCCATCGTTATCTGTACTGTGGCAATTAATTGAAATTGATATTTAGTTAGATTAGAAATAATGTTTGTTAATTTATGACAAATACTTTCAAGTGGCTCAGCTTAGCCGCAGCTCGGCCGCACCTCGATCAGCTCTCCAGCAACAAGCCCTTTAACCGCCCGGAATTAGTCACTCAGAACTGCCGTTTTCCCCTCCATATCTTATCGGTAGCTGCTGCCTTCTCAGTATCTGTATCTATATCTTGATGCTTGTGCTACACTCTTTTGACATTCGATCTTCAAGGGGGGATTATGGAATTTTTCAACCTTTTATTTTGCAGATTTTTATTGGGTTTGTATAGTTTCTTTATTTGCTTAGTTTTTTGTTTACAAGAATAGAATAATTTAGGTTTTGCATTGCATTCTTCACGATTTAGTCCTTACTTTTTGGGGTTTTTAATTAATTTAAGTATATTTTACATAAGAAAAAGTAAATTAACAAAACAACTAATGGCGCTGCCTATTCTGAAGACTTTTTCAGCAGCCTTTTTCATTTTTAGTCATTGATCTTTATTATAAAGAACTTTATGTATATTTTGAATCACAATTTGGCTATATTTTTAAACAAATTTCTTATGAACATTATATTAGAAAGGATTGTAAAGAACAAAACCCTTTTCAGATGCACTTTCATGGAAATTTAGGATATTTTCTATATTACTTAAAGGATTTTTGTATACAATTTTGTAGCCACAATATATTAAAGTGAAAAATGAAACAAATATCGTTGGTAATTCCTTAAACAGAATAATTTAAGTTTCTTCTTTTAATTAGCTAATAATGCATTTTAAAAGTTACTTTTTACAAAGCTAACTTCTAAATAAATATCAATCTACGTTTATAACTGAATACTTTTATATTTAAACTTACTTTCCCACAGTTCACAGGCGTTGTTTTTTCCACATTTTGATAGCATTTTTGTAGCTTTTAATACTTGTTTTTTTTTTCTGTTTTTGGTTTTTTGTTTTTTTTTCGGGAACTTTGCATTATTTTCTTTGTTGTTTTTTGGTCTTCCAAGAGCACGGTATGAAGTTCCTACGAGTTTATAATGTGAACGTAGGAACTCTATACCTCGCTGATGGCAAAAACCAGGTAAAAAATATCTCGGCAGCGCGTTTCCCTTTGTCTTTTTTTTTTCACAAAACTTGAACAACAACAACAACCACAACTCTCAACGCCACAACATACCAGCTTACAGAAATTCCAACTCTTTTTTTGTAGTATTTCTCTCGGTTGTGTTGTTATTCTGTTGATGATGGGATTCTCTTCTTCATGGGATTTGTGCTGGGGGAATTCTAGCCTGATGATGATGACGACGACTACGACGACGACGACGTCGGCGGTTATATATGGTTATATATATGGTCCGTTCTCCTCTTCTGCTTCTCCGTCGCTTGCTGCTCGCTTGGCAGCTTTTTTAGTGTTGTTTTTTATTTTTTTTAGTTTCATATTTTTCAGGGTTTGGTTTCGGTGTTTTTGCTGGATCAACTTTTTGTTAGATTGAATTTAAATAATTTTCAAATCATTATTAATAATAATCTGGAAATGTTTGGAGTTTTTTTCTTCTTTCTGTTTTTGGGAATTATTATGAGTTAAAATATATAATCATTTCTCAGAGTGTTATGCAAAATATAGATATGATTTCTATGGAAAGTTTTGGTGCTTATTTTTTCCCGTTTATTTCTTGGAAATTTATTAGAGGAAGTTGTTTTTGCAATGCTTATGAATTCGGTTATTTTCCTTGCTCGTTTTTAATAGGATTCTTTGGAATTTATTAGGATCACAATTTTTGTGGAAAAAGATGGATAGATTTTACATTTACGATTCATTTTTACCAACTGCAATCAACTTAATTTGCATTATTTTTTCATATTCTTTTTAATTGCAATTTTGACTTGTTTTATGTGTATTTTCTAACTATTTTTGTTATTTTTAAGCAGCATTAAAATATACTTTTGTAGCCTTGGTGGTTTATTTTTTAATGACTTTTTTCCTTAGACTTTTGTGTTTCAATTTCGTTGCCGCTTTTATTTTTTTGTAAGAATTGTTATTCGTTTTTAAGTTTAATTTACGTGTATAATAATCTTTTTCTTAGTATTTTATAACATTTTATAACCTTTTCCAGTTTGATTTTATTGTACTATTTTTAATTTTAGATTATTTCGCGTTCCGTTTATCCTTTTGACTTTAGTTTACTGATTTTGTTTTAATTTGTAGAAATGTTGTCTAAATTTATAAGCTTGTTTTTAATATTATAATGTATTCCGTATTTTTCTTAATTTAATTTTATTGTTTAACACTTGGAAGTTTTTACGAATTTTCTGTCCAGTCACGCGTTTTGCGAAAAGCCCGAGAAAAAGCCACGGAGCGATTTTCTAGCGTTCGATGCGCGATTTCGGAGCTCCGAAACCGAAATGAAAAAAACGCGACGAAGTCGCGCAGAAAATAACTCGAAGTGCGACGATGTTGGACGCCGGCAGCAGCGTCGACCGAGGCAGTGGCAGAGGCAGCGGCGACGGCAGAGGCAGCAGCAGCGGCAGCAGCAGCGGCAGCAGCAACGGCGACAGCGACTGCAGCGTTTGATCGCGCGACTTTAAACGCGCGCAGAAACTTCGGCTAAAAGTCGCGAGGGGCAGAGATCTAGTGTGTGTGTGTGTGTGTGTGTGTGTGTGTGTGTGTGTGTGTGTGTGTGTGTGTGTGTGAGTTGTGTGTGAATCTCCTTAGTGTGAGTGTGTCTTCGCTGCCCACTGCGACGACGACGGCAACGGCGACAGCGACGTTTTACCGCTATCAATCGATAATCGCCAGATTAGAAAACGCGTCAACTTTACGTTCACTTGTGCACGTAAGCAGCGCTACAAGTGCAACACACACACACACACACTCACACATATAAATATATATGTATGTATGTATATATTGGCCGACCGATCAAGTAATTCCAGTTTTTCCACCACTAAAGTTTTTACCGTTAGCAACAACCGAACGGTCTGAAGACAAAACGCGAATGAACAGGCATAGCACGCGCTGCTTTGGTTGGCTGCTGCCTTCGTCGTCGTCGTCGCTGCCGTGGTGGGTTTCTTCCAACACAGTTGGTGGTGGTTTTCTCACTGTGGTGACTTTGCCGTTGCATTTGTCGCTTTGTCGCCCAACAAGAACAGCAACAACGAGTGACGCAAGCAGCGGTGAAAGCCAACGCCGCTGCCTCAGCCAGCGTCGCTGCCAACGCTGCAGTTTGGTGTTTTTTTTTTGTATATATTCCTTCTTTTTTTATTCTCTGTTTTTTTGTTGTATTTTTTTTTTGAGAAGTCTTTTTTTTTGCGTGGGCGCCGCACGCGTTGCCAACTCAATTAATAATAAAACGCGACTTTTAATTAATGAAACAATTAAAAAGTTATCCCGCCAAAAAAGGGCAAGCGAAATAAAATAAAAAAAAAATTAAATATATTATAAAAAAAAAGAAATAAAGAAATGCGGGGCATTTCAAGGCCAACGGCAGCCAGTAAAAAAACACGGCAACAACAAGAACGCGAGAGTCCGGAGTTCGATGATCTGTTTACGATTTTTTCTCTTCTTTTATTTTTTGTTTTTTTGAGCGGCATCATCATCGCGCTGTTGTTGTTGTTGTTGCTGCTGGGATGGTCGTTGCCTTCTCTGGAAAAAAGCAACAAAAAAAAAAGAAAAGTAAAAAAATAAAACGCAACAGAGATACGCTAAAAACACAGCTAAGGGGAAAATAATGATAGCCAACAGGCGATTCTGCAAAGAAATTCCAGCTAAGAGCTCAGGAATCATAAAAGAGAAAAATTAAAATAAAAATACAATAAAGAAGCTTACTTTAAATAAGCTTGGATTCCTGATTACATTTTCAAGATACAAAATAAATTGTTCTTATTATTTTAAGCCTAAGAATATACTTATTTGATTTAAGTTGTATACAACAAAAAATAAACGAATTCTTTTAAAGTTTCTATGATTTTCCAAAAAAAAAAAACAGCAATGAAGCTACTTTATAAAAAACTGTTTGTTATTTTACTAATGTTAAATACTTGCCTTACTCTATAATATAATTATTTCTATAATATAATTTTAATTGATCAATTTGTTACTTAATCATAAAAAAGAAACGTATTTTCTCGTGGGGTACCTCGCAAGGAATACTTTTGTGTCTCACTGTATATTTCTAGGAGTTGTAATAATATTTTTCAAGCCGAAGCATGTTTTTTTTCAACAAATTAAATCTAACAAGCAAAATAAGACCCAAATAATAAGTTTATAAATCCCAAAATCTACTAATTTGACTGCAAAATAGTATGTTTATTATCAGTATAAAGTCCACAATAAACTCCCTGCTTATCAGCATTCTATAATCAGAAAAGGTATCACACCCCCTATAGAATTAAGTGTTTAGACAAAAATGTGTATGTTTCACAGTCAAAAAAGCATAGCATTCTAGAAACTAAATAAGAAAAAAAGGTTTTTTGATAAACTAAAAACCCAAAACTTCCCTATAATTATGACATTCGCTGTGCGTGAGCCTATCCGCTGCCTGTGCCTCCTCTGCCGGCGGCGCAGTCGCCGTGCGTATGTACAGTAGCCTGTGTTCAAGTGTATTTTCACAGATATTTATCTAGATACGCGCGACGAGCGCGCGCTTTTTTTGTTGCTGCCTTTGCTGGCTTTTTTTTTTATTTACCGTAAGACTCCCGAAGGCCGCCAAAGCCCCCCCTCAAAAAAGCAGCAAAAACAACAAAAGTAAACATTCAATTTACAACAATACCGACGCCGCCGCCGCCGCACACGACTCTCCGCCAAGTGCCCCGGCAACAAGAACAACAACAACGACAACAAAAAATCAGATAAAACCCAACAAAAGCTATAGCAAATACCGAAGATCTCTACAATAGGCAAAAATCTTCGTCATCGCGGCAAAAGTCCATTTATGATTAGAATATTTTTCGTGTTTTTTTTGCTCATTGGCGAGACGCCTAAATATTTTTGGCGCCTTTTTGGGACGTCTTTTTTGAGGCTTTTTTTTGTGGGCTTTTTGGTTTTATTTTTATAGCCCGCAGGCAGTGTGATTAACACCTGAAAACGCGCTCTTTCATTATCAATTTCTGGCACGTGTTAACTGCAACAGGGCAAGGTCAAAAATCGCCACAGAAATGTACAAGTACATATAGTATTTCGATCGTAAATAATCGTAAGAATGCAATCGCAGCAGAGTGTGTGTACGAACAATTTTGGCGTTTATTTTTGACTCACACAGCTTTTGTTGCTTTCCGCTTGAAAAAAGCAAAATAAAATGTTAACAATAGAGTGAGAGAGAGAGAGCGAAACAACAACCTGTTTCCAAGCAGCTCTGACTTTTGTTAATTCTTTTACAGTGAACAGTCGAAAGGTTAAACTATTTTAAGGGGTTAAGGTTTATCCAGAAAAAAATAATTACTATTAATACCTTCATAAATTATAAAATAAGTTAAAGTATCTTAACATAAATATCTGCCTAATTAAAAAGATACTTTTAGCTGACGAAATGTAATTTTGTTGAGGAATCGTATGTAGGTTTAAAATAAATGTACTGTCAAGTCATAATATAATTTATAATAATTATAATAAATATAAATATGTATTTCCCATATTTAATTTATAGAAACTTCTTTATGTAAATTAATTTTTTGTTTAAAAAAAAATATTCAATCAGTGAAGAGTTCACCGTGTTAAAAGAAAAAAGTGTATACGTTTCTTTGCGCTTGGCTGGGTTGCCATTTCGGTGCGTTTTTGAAGGTCAACTTTTGGTTTTATTTCATGTTTTCTCCCTCTGTGTTTAATGAGCTTGAAAGAGTTGATTTTGATGTTTTAACGGTTTGCTTTGGGTATTTCTGTCGGCCAGCGTGAATCTGCCTAAAATCATCCGCACTTGCGTGTAGTTCCAATGTTCCTAAAACCGCCAAAGTACAAAAACATGTCCAACAAATGCTCGACAAGCAATTTTGGCGGCCAGAACAAACACGCCACAAAAAATTAGAGAGGCACAAAAAAAAAGCTGGGAAAAATACAGAAAATTCATAAGAAAAATGTGTCAAAGCCGGCAAAGCCGAAACCTAAAAGACAAAGACAAATGCGGCATGTCTTGAGGTACATGAGCAGCGATTAGCGACAATTTCTGCCCAGTCATAGCTTGATAAAGGGGATAGAGATACATTTATACATACATTTATCTATAAGATATAGACACGAAGATGGACAGTTGGAAGATGCGATGATGCAATCGCATTTAATTAACAAGCGTGGAAAGAACTCTGCTTGGTGGCAGGTTCCTTCTCTCTTGACCAAAAACGAAGAATGGAAAAAAACGAGAGATGAACATAAATTTCAAATTTATGACTGCCACTTGAACACACACACACACACACACACGTAAAACTACTAAAGTATGGACACCTTGACAGGGCCCCTAGATTTATGAGAGGCCCATACAATTCATACATCAACAGCTCTTTTCATAATCTCCCCACAGAATGGTTTTTGGTTTTCTTTTTTTTTTTTATACCATTTTATTATTTCTTTTATATGTATGTATTTTTTTCTCTCTCAATAATAGAAGTTGGAAAATATTATAATTTCCCTTCGTTCCATTCAAATAAATCTTGGGCATTGCGTAGGCGCAGCAGCAACACACACACACACTCACGAAATCATTTAGGCCACGCCCTGTTTTCTACGTTTTTTTTTAGGTTCATCCAAGAGCCTCATGAATTTCAATGAAATTTATGACAATAAATCAGATGGGCCTGGAGTGAAACGAACCCAAAGTCTAACCAAATTTTTAAAATTTGTTTTTCGGTAACTCTTTGGCAATCCAAAAAAGGGTTTGTTACACGGTACGAAAAATTATTGTATGATAGAACAATATTTTAGGTACAATTAGTTTCTTTAAACTGTATTTATTTTACAAATATCCTTAGATCAATAATTTTACCAAAGATTGATATTTGGATCTTTGAAATTGTTTAAAGAGAATGATACAAACGACAAATTTAACCTGAGATTAACAAATTTAAGCCGTGACTGAGGAGTTTGTTTAACATAAATCATGGAAGAGTCATATGAATTCATTGGAATTAACTTAAAGATAGTAAAATGTGCCTTAAAATTCTATAAAAAGTGTGGCAACACCATAAACTTAACCGGATATTAAACGTTTAACTCCTGATTAAGAAGTTTGGTTAAAAGAAATAAATCATTTTGAACCATTTATGAATTCGATGAGTTTTAAGTTGTGCCTTAAGAAGCGTATAAAAACAGTTCTGTCACCTTATAGATAACAAGAAATTATAAACCTAACCTCTGGTTATAATGTTGCATTAAATATTGTAAAAAAGTACAGCTTTCTGATGAATATTTTGGTTGATTTTGATATAGAAAAAATATAAGAAATATATAAATTATATATAACAAGGTAACTTTTCCTTCTGTGCATGGTGAGAGTGAATGAGGTAGTCTGAAAAATGTTGCCTTTGTTTCTTATCTCTGGCTCATTCACACACACACACACACACACACACACAGATCTGTGTCAGCAGACAAACTTTTTTTGGGCGAAAAGTTTGTGGCACACTTTTTCCCTTCAGCGCTATTTTTTTTTCTTCTTGTTTGTACTTTTTGTATTCTTTTTTGGGGGTGCCACAAGGCGACGCCTACAATCATGTGTGAGTGTGTGTGTGCAAAGGACAAACATGGCTGTCAAACTCAAAGAGTCCTGGCCAAGAAAACCACCACAGACGCAGACAGGAAACCACCTCACACATGGGAAATACGTACATATGAAGAGAGAAAAGTTATGAACTACCCACGAGGCCGAAAGGCAACAAGAATTGTAACACATATAAAGAGAGAGGGAGGAAAATGTGTGGGAAAAATCGGGGGTGACTTTCCCCCGGTATTACTTATTGATTATTGTTTGCCCCTTTCCCCAGTCGGAAAATCCGCATGAGGAAAAGTCAGGAAATTTGGGGGAGAGTGACGCATTTCGCTGGCCCTGTCCCTTTCGCACATTGCGTGCCTATTTAACATTCACATGTTTTTCCGTTTTCCGTATTTTCTCCAGGGGAAATGTCTCATAAATATGATTTATACACAAAGAAACACACACACACACATACCACAGTGAGTTATACCTACTATATAATTGCGTGTACAAATCTGATATATAAAAAGTATGTAGTTTTTTTTTTGTATTTTATTTTGTTGAGCTTATTAAGGCCCGCGAAGATCTCACCCACTTTGAAGAGCCCTCCTCGGGATTGGGCCAGTTTCGAGTGCAGTATTAACAAAACTGCAAACCGAAGGCAAACACTTGCCGCCAAAAATAAACGATATGTGTATCGTTGTGGAGAACGAGCAGAGCAGAGCAGAGCGGAGCTCCACTCCCTCAGTTCAATCGAGCATGTCAATCATATGACGGACAAAAAGCAGATTGAAAATAAAATTGAAAATAAATTCATTTGGGCGAGCTGCGTTCCCTTTTGTTTTTTGGCCAAGGCACTGTCAGAAAAATGTGGGTTTTATACAAAGGTTCTTAGAAATAAAAGAGTTAAAGAAGAGTACTTCGAGATACATATATCTGAATTGAGTTATGTAGAGAGTAGGGAGTATATCTAAACTTTGTATAATGGTTATGTATACTCAAGAAATCTATAAATTATACTTCCATAATTTCTAAACTTTATAAACTTTAAGTTTTCATCTTTTTTATCCCCTTTTTCCCGACTGTATTTTATTTGTTTTGCAATTGAAAGTCAATTGAGCAGACGACGACTTCGTTTTATTATTATTTTTTGAGTCTGAAATTTTTGGTTAACTTTTTTGCGGGCCCTTCCTGTCCTGCGGTTCCTTCCATGTAAATGCAAATTCACGCAGCTGCCCTGAGAATCCCCTCTTCCCCCCAGCCATCCCCCTTCCCTCCTTTGTTCCTTTCATGCATTTTAGCAATTTGCAAATTTACAAGTTGCACATACACGAGAGAAAAAGAGAAAGAGAGACGCGTGCATGTTTAATATCAAATTATGAAGCGGCGTTTTACCCTCATCCGGTGATGCAGCGTCCCCCGCTAACCATATACCCATCCCTGCACTGCAAAAAAAACAGAGTATATTGCAGATTTAAACAAAATTGTAAACTAACCTTTAAAAATAGCATTAATCCTATCTAACTTTAATTAAAAAAAATGTTTCTTCATCATTAACATTTCAGATGGATGAGAAAATCAGGTTTTTGAATTTTGAGCTGCTATAACTTGTTGGGAATTATAAGTTTTTACGCAAGAAAGATGCATTAAAAAAAGAGTTTTATCTTTAAAAATATTGATTACCTTTATCTGATAATAAATCTGTAATTTTTAAAGGCTTCTTCGTATAAATATACCATTCCTCCCTATGTAATCAATTGTTGTAGGGTAAAAAATTTGTTTTCACAAAAGTAGTACTTGCTAATTTGCTATTATTCCCCTTTAAATAAAAATCTAAATAAATCAATCAGGAACAAATAACTAAAATAAATATAAAAGATTTTAAATATTATTTACAATCATCCTTTTCTTTCTTACTGTGTACAAACACACACCCCCTCACCATCACTGTGATTGTGCAGTTTTGTGAAGTGCGTTGGCAACATTTGTATGCAAATTGCTTTTGGCGAGTGCATGTGCAACATGTTGCCTTTGTGGTTCCTCCAGCTCCAGCTCTTGCTCGGTTATGCTGAGTTTCGGGTTCCAGGGCAGGAGAAGAGCACGGTTCTGACTTTGACTTCCACTTGGGTATCGACTCATGCCGCTTGCCGACTGCTGACTGCCTGCAAATAAAGAACGCATTGAGTTTTTATTAGTTTTTGATGATGCTCATAAAACGACGCGACGGCAGCGATGATAAAAATCAGTTTGCTTAAGTAAAGTGAGGCATTTAGAGGGTAGAGGGAAGAGTTGAATTGATTGTTCGAAAGTAAGCGTTGCTAAAATGCAATAAAAATAAAGTGAGCTCACTCCTTTTCTGCCTTTGGTGCCCTGCCTTTCTGCCATTTGATGGCGTTGACAAGTGGCCATGGATTGTGTGTTGTGTGTTGTGTTCCCTGTGCCAGGTTTATTGGGTTCCGATCTTCTGATCTCCCCAAGTCGTTGAACCTGTAAAGACCCTCTCCATCACCTGCAGATAAACTCTCTCGGATTACACTTCCTCGGGCGTGATCGGTCATAAAAACCATCTATAAACGATGCATTGCAATAGTTTCCTAAACTTTTTTTTACGATCTAACCTATTTATGCAGATTTAGCCCTTGGGGAGGAGTCTTTATACGAAGATCGAAGATATAACAGGCTTGGGATTAAGATCTAGGTGTAATAGCATTTTTTTTATTACGTTTTTATTTATGCAGTAAATATGCAAGCTAAATGCCACGCCCTGAAACTAGATCACCATAAATGGGGAAATCAATAAAGAAGTATTTATGGGCACTTAATGAAGAAGTAAGTATTTTTTTTTATAACATCCGGAATATTTGGAATTTTAGAAGGGGTCTTCCTTATATAAAACTTAATTAAATTAAGAAAGAAAAAGCAAAGAAATATACTCTCCTCTCACTCAAGAATAAATCAGTTTGCCCCATCATCATCATCATCATATCGTCATCATCAAGGACAGTTCAGTGTCCCCGAATAATGATATAATGATAATGACTGGCCGGGAGACCATCCAACCAGGGGCTGCATGTCACACATCGTAATAATTACGGAGGGCTATTGATGGGCCTCTCCATCTACCTTGTACCTTCGGACATACACACATAAGGTGCTAAAGGAGAGGTTGCAGGAGTAGTAGTAGTAGTAGTCCCCGGTGGTGTTGTGCCTTATAAACAATTACGATAATAGCGTCCTTCCATAAGAACTATAACGTTTAATGGACTTTCAGCTAAATTAACAAAACCAACAGTGGGTCACAGAGAGGCAGCGGCAACGCTAATCGCTGACCGACCGACCAGACGCGCCCCTCTTTCGCCTTTGTGTGTGTACTAGTGTGTGTGTTGTGCACCGCCTAATGACACAACATTTCATTAAAAATAATTTCACAAAACATTTGACGTATTACGTGCAATTGGCATTTCTAATGACAAAACTCGCACACAAACTGACAGATGTAGATAGTCGTTTGGCCTGCCGCTATCTATTATGCCTATCTCACTCTCTCTCAGGGGGATTTTTACACAGAAAAAAATTACTAAAAATATTTTATATTCTGTAAAACAATTTATTTTTGTTTGGAATTATATATTCTCCTTAAAACTTATTTTATTTTAGGGAGAAATTAAAGGGAAAAATCCGTGAAATTAATAATGATGACTTATTATTTGCCAGTGATAATTCCTAGTATTCTTTTCTGTGTAAGAATTTTGTTTTTAATAGAAAATAATATTTTCCTCAAAATTTACTTAAAACTCTTAAAGGAAATGAATTCTTAGTGATTTTAAGTCTATAAAATAATGTAAAAAGACCCAAAAAACTGTTTTTGTTTTCCTATTATCTAATAAATGATTACTTAAATTTGTTTCTCTGTAGTAATTTTATTTCTAGTTGCAAATTGTGTCCACTAGAAAGCCTAATCTATATTATCAAAAACTTTAAATAAAAACAAGTAAGAAAAGCTAACTTCGGGCGGAACCGAAGTTTATATACCCTTGCAGATAATT
>JAEIIU010027349.1:0-13366 GCA_018874675.1 Drosophila baimaii | reverse complement strand
ATATATGTTAATTTACCAGCCCATTGAAAATCGTAAAAATTTGAAATCGAGAATGGGGGGGTCCCCTTAATTGAAAACGTTAAAGAAGTATTAATATGTTTTTAAATGTATATTCTGTGAAGTTTAAGTATATTAAATGGCTATCAAAATCCGCCTTGCTTTTCTTAGAATTTCTTAGAAGAAAATATACATCAAAGAAAGGTCTAAATATTTTATTTTAAAAATACATAATACATAATATTATTTTAAATATAATAATATAAATTCGGAAGCAAATAAAGCGTAAATTTCCTAAATATTAATTTAGAAAGTTAATAAATCATTAATATGTTTAAGGATATTAACAGGGTTTAAAAACCAGCTTTGCTTTTTTCTAGAATTTCTTTAAAGAAAAAATATAGCAAGTTTTAATTAAAAGTCTCAATATTTTAATCTAACAAAATATATGTATGCATATATATTCTAGATTTCCTAGAATTATGCTAATTAAATGTCAAAATATTAAGTTATCAGCAAACGTGTTGCCTTCCCTGTTTATTTTTAATAAAGTTCAAAGTACGCTCCATGTAAAAAAGGCACGAAAAGTTT
The DNA here is from genome assembly GCA_018874675.1 of Drosophila baimaii. Lineage (NCBI taxonomy): Eukaryota > Metazoa > Arthropoda > Insecta > Diptera > Drosophilidae > Drosophila > Drosophila baimaii. The sequence goes on along the minus strand of JAEIIU010027349.1, from coordinate 12,778 downwards.
GAGGAAATTAACAGGCCAACAACAAAAGTTTGCTGGCGTCTAGAAAAAAAAAAACGCCAAGTGTTAATGCAAAAAAATGTCACATACAGTTTTTTTTCTCTATTTGTTTATTATTTATAATTAGGTTACGCGCGGGTGGTTAAAAGATATATATATACATGTGTATATATATATACCTAAGAAGAGATGTGAAAAGTGGCGTAAATAATAATAGAGACCCCAAACATGTGACGCCACAGCCTGTTGCTCCCGTTCTAACCGGAATCGGGGACCCCGCCAGGCACGTTCCTATCAAATAATGATGATGCTTCTACGCTATATAGTATATCAAAATGATTAGTCACAGTAGAGGCACCACAGCTGGGATCAGGGGCTATATATATATATATATGTTAAAGCCGGCACAAAGTCACGGCTGAATTTGTTTATTCTTATCACTTTACAGCGTAGAGAATTCGGTTAAGGGGCATTCCAGGCACATTCTATATGGTGTCCCCACCGCCACCTGTGAAAATCTGTCTGGATTTCGAGGGTTTTACCTGGAGCTCTCCTCTCCCGCTGGAGGCTATCCGATAAGCTTGAGGAATCCGTAAGCACACTTTCGCTCTGCAATCGATTTTCGGTCTCAGCCGATTGCTTATTATATGGCTTTATGCCTTTATGGCCGGCTCAGTGACTAAGTGTGGTCGAGATCTGGCCAAGCTAACCCCCAGATCTGAGTACGAGAAGTGCGCCTTGGTCTCGGAACCAGTCCGAGTAACAACTACTTATCTTATCAGAGCAGAGAACACGTTCAAAAAAAAAGAAGGGAAAAAAAAAGAAAATATACGCCACGGCGTACTACGCTTACTATATCTACATATATAGAATAATAATAACAATGCGCCAAAAAAGACTAGCCATGCGGCCCTCAAGTGTTTACAGTTTGTTTTGCTTTTTGGCCAAGAAAGAGAGAGGGAGAAAGAGGTTCAGAAAGAGAGGGGGAAGCATGGCCTATCAGAAAAGCCATACCCGCCTCTATAGAAAAATTTTTACTACGAAGCTTTTACAACCTCAACTTGCATTGTAAACTGATAAGTTCGCTTTCTTTGAGAGATATACGTGCTGCCCAATAATTGTTCAATTTCTGGTCAAATATTTGCATTGGCCATAACGGCCTGCCTGCATGTGGTCAAAAGAGAGAAAAAAGCGAACCTGCTGCTGCACCTGACCCAATCTGGTCATTGATTGTTTTATTAATGTTGTCATTTCATGGCTTTTATTTGCTTTTAAAATTTCGTAAAAAACAAAACCAACAAACACACCCACTTTTGGGAAGATAATTTGAATGAGAAAGTTTAAGTTTGGTTGGGAAAATTCGCCGAGAGAGAGATAGAGACAAAAGCTAGTGCTAATCAGCCTGGCCGATTGATTTATCTTGTCCCGTTTATGGGCCCACCACCTATTGCCTATCGTCTATCGGTGCAGGTAATCAAATATTTACAGTAATGTAAAACTAGCTTTTTATGGAACCATAACGCCTTGATAAGGCCATCTCCTCCCGCCCCCCCATTTCGATATCAGATGTTGGCCATTTTTTCTAAGCCGGCAATTTAGTTCGAATGGAAAACGAAACCGGAGCTCTCCTCTCCTCGCCTCTCCTGACTGCTTTTCCAGTTGCGTCTCAGGTGCTAGGCAATTATTACTTACTTCCAGAAAAGGTGTCATATTTGAGTAGCCGCCACACAGTCACAGTCCCTAGACAAATTCACTCACTGCACTTGCCTCAGTGTGTGTGTTTGCCAGCGTCTCATCGATTTCGTCGACAGTCTGGGGCCCCGACAGTGTTGACACTTTGGGAAAGTTGCTGACTGAATGCTTAAAAAAAAAAAAATATATATATATATATATATAGGGAGAAAAAAGGTATAGTAGCCTGCCACTTAAGTAGCCAGAAAGGGCGAAGGCAGCAGCAGCAGCAGCAAAAGCGGCTTATCACCTCTGTCGGTGCAGCTGTCCCGGCTGGCGAAAATCGCATTAGACACAACCCCTCCATTATTATACATATATTATATGGAAGTTTGCCAGGGGAAAGGGTATATCACACACAGCAAAAAAAAAATAATAATAATACTAATAAATACTTCAGTTGTCTGGCCCATTAAGTAATCTCGCCTAAAGGCTTTTATAATAGACTTATTAAAAAAAATTACCTCTTAAACCTTATCGGCCAGCAATCACTTAAGATTCCACTTTAAAAAATATATAAAATATTTACTGAAAGTGTTATCATGTTTTAAAGGGCCTAAAGATAGTAATCAGAAGTTCCTTTAAATATTTCAGCTTCTTATATGGGGAATATGTCATAAAATTCAAAAGTTAATCTTTAGAAATTCCTTAAAATATGTTTCAGCTTTTAAAATAGAATAAAATGTTTGCAGTATATTTGATTAATTATTTAATATTCCTAATACCCAACCTCTTAGCCAAACTCCTTTCCCTATTTTTTTCTCCAAGTGCACTCAAAGGTGAGAGGTTTCAGCCTGTGCTAATGAGTCCAGATTTGTGTGTCGGCACGTCAGCAGAATTTCTAGAGATTTTTGTAGAATTTCACCAAAGCCCTGGCGCAGCCTTGACACTGCTCTTCTACCAAGTGAAATGATTCGTTCTGCTCTCTATATATATCTACTGAACAGTCTGAAAACAACATTAGCTTATCGCTGGAGTACACTGAACTCACACGGATACCCATTTTCCCCAGTGGTATTTGTGCGTTGGGTGCTTGTATTTTGGGGCGTGTTGCTTTGGCGGCTTTGGCAAGTTCAAGGGGCCAACAGGGAGAGATGAAGGCTGGGCAAGAAAGAGCCATCTTGATGCCAAAAGTATGCAAAGTTTTTTGCATCTTAAGACTCTTAATTAAAACAGGGAGCAGAAAATGGCCAAGACAAGGAAAGGGAATTCATTTAAATAAATTAGTTAGAGAGGTGAGAGGTTGGCTTACTAAGCAGGGAGGTTCTTTAAAGATTATTACTATATAAAATAATACTACTTAGGTAGTTAAAATTACAATTAAGAAGTAAACATAATTATATGGAAACAGAGTAGTAAATTAAATCTAATAAACCCTCTGAAAAGTCTTTGTTATATTTTTAAAATCCCTTTAATATCATGATAAGCTTAGCAGCAATTTTCCTATACTTTTAAGTTCATTTTTTTGCCCAACTCTTAATGGGATTTGCATATTGTTCTACTTCTTGAAGTCGTCTTAAAGCGCACATACTTCACATTCTCAACTTGAAACCGAAACCAAACTCCAAATCCGTCAGCAAACACCCACTGCCTGTTGCCGCTGTAGCTGTTCATATAATATGAATAAAAATATAAATATTTTCATATATATGTACATAAATACGGCGCCGCCTTGCTGCAAAAACACTCACAATGCCAGCTCAAAACTCAAACTGGCAACTGTCAAAGTCAGTGAGTGTGTGTATCCATCCATCCATCCCCTTTTCCCCGTTTTTTTTTTTGTTGTGCAGTTCAGAACTTCATTAAGTCGGCGACGTGAAAAAGTTGTCGTTGCAATTGCAGGCGGGGTGAAAAGCGAGGGATTCCAGGGAGGGAGTGGGTACCCACCCTCAGAGCTCTCTGGCTCAGCGAAAAGCGCAAGGTGGATGATGATGATGCAAGAGTATTAAGTAACACAGTAAGCCAAGCCAAGCCAAGCCACCCCTTAAAACAAAAGGCAACACAAATTGCATTTGCGGCTCACAAAAAAAAACATATATACTTATATGAAAAAAAGCAAATAACAATTGGCAGCATAAAATTTCACACTTACTTTCACCAGAAACCCCCTGTGCCTTGCAAGACCTTAATTACATGATGGATTACCCTTGGCCACGTGCCGGCAATCAGGGCTCAAAGCCATTATCACTTTCCTTTGCGGTGTCGGTCGGTTGGTTGGTTTGTTGGTTGGTTGATTCTATATCTCCTGGCAAATCTTTTTGCCAATTCATTTTTCTGTCCAAATACATTCTTTTAGCGGCCTAATCTAATCACCCTGCCGCGCCGCTCGGCGCATTCCACAGATGCCAATATTTATTTTGTATAAATATCTACATATGTATATGTAGTATATATGGTGTGGAAGCAACAAGTGTTAAAGTCCAGATGCCAACACGTGCCCCATTCCGAGGGGGCCAAACTAGTTTGCATTCAATTCAATCCGAATCCGAATCCGAATCCGATTCAAATCAAATCGAACTCGAAATCAAAAGAGAGAGAGAGGAGAGACTTAGCATATTATCGGATCGATGCCATCGGGCTGCTGGAAAAAAACCTTTGGAGTTTAATTTTTATTTAAGTTTCACAAATTTGTACAAACTAATTAAAGACCTCAAAAAAATATGTCGCTGTGGCAGCGATTAGATTGCACTTGACGCCAAGCTGGGAGCTTTCGAAAGGAGGTCTCACTGTGGCCGTTGCTCAATGAATGAATGGCCAGCTCCGCTCCTCTTTCGGGGTGGTCCCTGTCGGCACGTAGCCCAAGGAAATCTTTAACAAAACTATTGTACTTTATATAAATTTATATATATATATATATATAAAGCTATTCATTATTCAGGGCACAGACTATATGGCCCTTCGGTATTGCGTAAGCTGAGGCGGGGCGGAGCGGAGACCTTTTTTTTCGGAGGAGCTGCGACCCTTGTGGTGGGCTCCGTTCTGGGCTCCTGTCTGCATACCAAATAAGGTAATTATGAGTCGCAGAAGCGAACAAAAGTGAGGCACAAACAGAGACAGAGGAGGAGGAAGCTACTCCCCATAGAAGCGATATATCGAGTTACATACTTGGGAACTCCTCGGGTCCCCAGGCACCGCCAGAAAATGTCACTCTAGTCGGGTATATAGATATATGTATGTTCTTAAAATTATATCTATAAACAACTGAATCACAGCCTTAACATTATTTCATAATTTGTGGGGACATAAAGTCATACTTAACCTACTTTATCTATAAAGTATTAATATAAATATACGGTGAATCATTGCTTGAGATAGTTTCATTATGATTTGGGTCTCTATAACAATTAATTATCTTCAAGATTAATTATTTTGTATGAAATGTATTAGTTTTTCATATCTCTTTTCTCTATAATTATTATATATTTTCTAGAAATTCATAATCCCCATAAAAATGAATTATTTCATAACAAAATCATTCGTTTTTCATAATTTTTCTCTGTGAAATACCATATTTTTAGTATAATAAATATTGAGGTAGTTTCATTGTGATTTAGCTATTTATTACGCTTGTTCCTTTTCTAAAAATTAGTAATCCGCATAAAGATTGATTATTTTATATCCTTTTGCATAATATTTTCTTTATTACAATTATTTCTTTTTTAGAAATTAATAAACCTTATTAAAATTCATTATTTCATATTATATTTATACGTTTTTCATCAGTTTTGTCTATGAAATATTTGATTATTATTATATACTAATATTGAGGTAGTTTCTTTAGGATTTAGCTCACTTTTACGACTATTCCTTTTCAAGAACCTAATAATCCTCCTTATGCTTAATTATTTCCTATCAATTGTATGTGTTTTTCTTAATTTTTCTCTGTGTACAACCATGCCTCTTCCCTTTTGTCTGGTCTTAGAGGACTTTTGAAGTTTCGATTTCAATTTCGGCGCTGCCTTTTGTTGTTGCGGCTGCTAAACCCACAAAAAAAAAAAAACTAACTCAAAAAACTCTTACCAAACTCACTGAAATCACATGAATTTTCGCCTATTGAACAGCTTCGCTGGAAAAGTCCTGCCAACATTTAACCAGCACTCCAGCTAATACATAAATTGCTCAGACTCCAAACCAATTTAATTGCTTATTCGCAAAAAAAAAGAGAAGTAAAAATAATGCCAGTTCCTTGTGAAATTCGCATTTGGTATGCAAGTGTGTGTCTGCACATTTCAAATGAACTTTATTGTCTGCTGTGAAATTGAAAAATGATAAAAATCGCACGCCATCAGGCATTTTGCAGATTTCTTTTTGTATTTTTGGGGACTGCCCACTGCGAGGGCAGATGGTTCGGGGTTAGGGTTAGGGTTAAGGATTCGGCGGGATAGGACTCCTCCTCCTCCTCCTGCTCCTTGGGCTGCCTTGGCTTTTGACTCTTGGTCGCTGTATTGATTTCTCGAGCTTGTGGATTCTTTTTGCGTTTTCACTTTTCAAAAAGCAGAGAAGAAGGCAGCGCAAGACCTTCGTCTCAAGAAACTACCCTTTCTGGGGTCTTGAGTTCTGTTTTTTGTTCGCTTTTTTTCCTCTGTTTTTTTGTAGTTCAGTTCAGTTCAGTGCTAAGCTGAAATCAATGACCTTTGTGGGCCCGGGGATTAGTGAGTAGTTGGTCGTGAAACAGAATATGCACTAAGGAACAGAACAGAAAATATGGCAAAGAATCGATAGAATAAAATAAAAGAAGCGCACATTTCTAGCCCTTACCGAGTGGCCACTTGTGGGGTGACATTGAGACCAGAGCTAGTGGAAGGGCTCTTTATGGAAATCCCTGATATATATGCCTTCTACACATATATATAAATATAGATTTGACTTAAACGTAAAAAATCACGATCGTAGCTGACTTAATTGTTGTTCAAGACGGAAGTCGGCGGGGGAAACAAAACAAAAAAAAAATAAACAAAAAACGAATGAAGATGAAAACAAATCAATAAACTCAATAATAATCATTAATAATAATCTGTAAGATTTATGCAAATTTTGTTGTATTTCTTCTTCTTATTTGTATTATACTCTCAACTCTTTTATTGATATTTATAGTGGCTAGCGTAAGTTTTTTGTTTTATGAATAATATATTTATGTATATAATAATGTACTCATCATTTTCGTTTATTTTTTATGGCTACTTGCAGGTTACTACAGTTCACGCTGCCCAATGTCAGGATTATTTTTATACTGATGGTGAGTAATAATATATTATTATAGAAAATATACAAAATTACTAGTAAATTATGGTGGGAAATCCCCCAGAATATGAGCCGTTACAAAGCCTTGATCCAGTTTCTGCAAAAAACCATCTGGAGATCTTCAATCTTCCATCTAACAATCTTAATCTTCAATCTCAATCCGAAAGCTGCCTCGTTTTCAACACTCTGAATATAATTATCTTGAGAAATGTCAAAATATTTTTTATACGTTCAAGAGATCGAGTGTGTGTAGGGGAGAGGGGGTTGGAGTATTTTTTTTTTGATATGGGGAAGCGTGTGTGTACATTGGAGTGGCTCTCGGTTTTTGTGGGGTCTCTTCCACTTGAGGCGGCCCATAAAAAAATAATAATAATTATTATTATGATTATGATTGTTACACATACAACACGAGCACAGAGAGGAGGGAGCGTCATTGAACTGTAGAGGAAAAAGGTCGGCCTGGCATTCCAAAATCTATTTTTTTTCTATATTTTTCGAAGCAATGCAAACAGAAGGTCTTCCCTCCCATCCATCTCTTGTGAAAAAAAAAACTGTCAACTCGAAAATCTGACAGCCAGCTGGAGAAGATGGTTCACCGATAAATCCCTGAAATCGATGAGCTTCAAGCTTTGATCTTCTCCCTGCTTAGGACAACTTGTTTTGACTTGTGTCCCAACACCAAGACCCCATCGCTTACCACTGGCCACTCACCCAGAAAGCCCTATTAAGCCCTGGGCTAGAGTCCAGTGATATTTTTAGCAAATTACCCCTAAAATAGCTAATAATGCTTACTGTTACCTCTTTGGGGCCGTGTGGATGGTATATGATGTATGAGGCTGGTGGGTGGGTGGGATCTAAGCCCCGATAAATACTCGATTTGCACTCGCCACGCTCTCTTTCTATATATATAATATATAATATATAATATATATGTATATGTCATATGTCTTGGCTTGTTTTGCTGATTTTGCATATTTTCTTTATCTCCAAATAATAATTGTGATATCATACGGAGGTAATAGCCGAAAAATTCGATTGGTCAAAGAGCAAAAACGTGCCATTAATTGTGGGAGGGGTTTGCATGACACAGACACGTGTCAGGTGGTGAAATATCATTTTTTGGGAGGTGGCAGAGGTAATAATTATGGTAAAATAAAATACAAGACATTCTTAAGAGCAAGTAGTTACTGTTAATTAAATGAGAAACTTTTTTCTTGGGGGGATAAAAATTGATTGCAACAAAAAGTAACTTATACTTAGGATAACTACTCGTTTTAAATATTTTTAAACCCCCTCCGATCTTCACAAAATTCCAGTTACAACTATAAACCCTTCTCTGTTAAATCCAGAGGTATCTTTGCCATTCCCAAGCAATTAAATTCCGTTATAGGACATTTCCCCTCCAACCCGATTTAAGCCAATCTACATGCATGGGAACGCAACTCCCAGCCAAAGACTATCTCGCAGAATGTCAAAGCTTAGGGACAACATCCCATTGAGAAACCAATTACCTGGACTACCATAACAAGCCTAATGTCCAGAGTCCAGAGAGGGAGGGAGGGAGGGGCTCAACTTTGACCATAAAATTCTGTCTCAGTGTCGCATGTGGCTCTCGGGCGGCGGCGGCGTAATAAAAAGCTCATCGTATTAATGGAAATTTATGGGGCAAAAAAGGGTTTCGAGCTGTTTCGAGCGGTCCTGGTTCTGGTCAGGATTAGTCGCCAGATGTGGCTTTAATGCAGATGAATCGCCCATTAATCGGAGGTATCCTCTATCTCTCTCTATCTCTTACAGATTGCTGTGGTTGCCTTTGCGATGCAAACATGCGCCGCGAAACCAGGCGTTGTGTTAACATTGAAGGACCACGGCCACCGTGCGGTGCACATCAATTCGCACGGCAAAGTGACCGCCGAGGACATATCGCTGGCACGTAAGTGTTTCTATATCTTAAATATCATATATATACATATATAGTACATAAGTACCCAGGGGAACCAGAGAAAAGAGAGCCTCTTACTCATGCGAACTGTCGTTCATCAATTACCATTGGCATTTAAATTAAATTGGCATTTATACAAGCAGATATAGATGCGTGTGTTTTGGAGACACAGGCAAGACTCTTTAACAGAAACCAATATATCACAGAAAGCAATTTAAGTTCATACATTTTGGTATTTAAATTCTTTCCAAAATTAGCGTGCCCTTGCTATCAACTCAAAGGTATCTTTTAGGACATTTTAGGCATTTCTTTCTTTTTGGAAAATCCCCTTTATTCCCACTCGACTGTACCTTGTGAACTCTGTCTGGGTCTGGGTCTTCGACTGTGTGGCTGTGCATATTGTGTGCTTAATTAAATTATTGGTAATTTAATATTTGATTGATGTTATGAACCGCCAAGCGGCGGCATCGGCATCGTCGTCGGCGGCGCCCATTGCGGTTTCGCTTTTGTTTTGTTTGCTCGCTGGCTTGCTCTTAATTTATTCGGTATTCATTTGCTGCGGTTTTCCGCAGCCTCTGAATCTCGTCCGAAGTTCAGGAGCAGCCCTCGCCCTCCCGTTCCATTGTGGGTTGATCGCTGAGCGAAAGTGACAAGATCAGGCGCCGCATTGCGTCACAGATAAGTCCAAGGGACACGTGAAACCCAATTCCCGTTGCTGCTGCTGCCATTGTGCGTAAATTAAGGCACAATTCAAAATAGTAGGAAATATAATTGTCAGTTTGGTATTTTATCTTATCAGTCAGGCAGGTGCTACTAAATAGTGGAGGGTTTTATATATGTATATACATATATATGTTTGATCGATTTGCTGCTACCGAAGGTCTCTTACCCCACACAAATCCCTACATCGAATTGGAATTATCAGGCTTAGGGCTCACTTTTCAGGGTTAAACCCTTTTTCGGTTAAGATCGAGTTCAACGACTCAACGCAGCGCCGGTAATTGACTTAGTTGATTTATTGATTTCATTAAATGTTTCACACCGCAAAGCGGCACAAACTTCACACATCGTCGTAGTATTCCATTCTAATCAAAAGCCAGCCCGCCCCTTCATAACTTTATCTAAAACCTTTCAATTAATTGGGTTATCTGTATGCGCCTCAAGTGGTTCCAGTTCCAGTTCCATTAAATATTTACACAATACCTACCACCCTCCGTACCTCTGTCCCTCTGTCGTTTGTTTGCCAATAATTAATTAATTTTTTTTTATTTCGATACTCTCTTATTTCTTTAGAATCCCTCACAATGACCAGTGTCGGCGATGTACTGGACTTGGACTTCAAAATCACCATCTATGCCGGGGATGTCAACTACTATCTGTGCTTCCATCACGGCAGACTTGTTGGAAAGGTGAGTTATCTTACAAACGTCGTAATATTTACCACGAAATAAGTGTGCCCTTGCTATAGAAAAATAGGTATTTTTTAAGACCATATTGCACTTAGAACTTTTAAGGAAGAAGGTGAAATAAATGCAATATTTATTAGCTTATAACAGAATGCTTAAATATTTTAATTTATATAAGCATAAAAAAAGTGTGCCCTTGCTAAACACAAATAGGTATTATTTAGCAACACATTTCGTTAAGAATGAGAAGAGTTTAGTCATTGAAAAAGTGAAGTTTCTTGAAAATATTCTTTTAAATGTAATATATTTTGTTTTAATAACAACTCTACACTTTTTCCTTGTAATATTAAATATAATTTACAAAAAACACCCCCACTAACTTGACCATCTTCCCTGTTTCTTCCTTTTTCCACCTGATTTCTTTAGAGAAACGCCACAAAGGACTGCCACTTCAGAGAGTCGATGGTTAATGGCAATCACCAATTCACCAATGCCTACAATCCAGTGCTGCATGTTGGCTTCAAGCGCAACTTTCGCCCCATTGGCCCCAGGGATTTGAAGAAGCCGCGTGTTATGGCCACTGCCATTATGTTTTTCCAGCCCTTAAAGGCGGAGCTTTTGGGCAGCTTGTTGGGTCATCGCCGCAATCGTACCGCCACAACCACAAAAACTACATCAACTACATCCACAACAACAACCACGACAACACCACCCAGTACTACCAAACATAGCTCCACAACAACACCAACAACACCAACCACAACAACAACAACCACAACAACAATGAGCCCAGTGGCGGGCACAAAACGCACGCGTTCCAAATCGCCTCGCCCCACAAGTATTAATAGAGATAGCATCCCCAGCGAGAGCAGGAGCCACAGCAGCAATAGCCTTAAGTCCCACAACCAAGCCAATAGCAACAACAACAACAACAACGATGACGAGGATCTGTGGCAACAGCAGAAGATCCTGGAGCGGAACCAGCAGAAGCAGCTCAAGGTGAAGAAGCGCCAGCAGAAGCGCCGCCGACAGAAGCAGCAGCATGGTCTGATGGCGCAGCCGCAACCCAAAAACCTGGTGGTGCGCCATCATCACAACAATGCCACCTTGATGGAGCACCGCCTCCGACGTCGTCTGCAGCGGCAGGAGCACAGGCGGCAGCAGCAGCTGTGGGAGCGCCAGCAGCGGGAAGCGGGCGACATTGAGAGGGAGCGAGAGCGCGAGGAGCATCATCTGCCCAAGGCCGCCTCCTCGTCGGCCTCCAGCTCTTCCTCCTCCTCGACGGCCACATCGACGGCACTGACAGCCACGGCCGCTTCGCTGGCGCCCAGCGCCTTCAATTTGGTGGCCATTGTGGCCGCCAGTCGTCGCAAGCGGGACAGGCGAAAACGCTCGGCAGAGGCGACGGCGACGGCGGATCCGTCGGCAACTTCCAAGAGTGGAGGCGGAGCTGCAAAGCCGCCCCCTGCTGCCGATATGCAACTGGTGGAACTACCCTCGCAACAGCAGCAGCCACAAAACACTGAATACTCAAAACCCTATGTTAATAGTAACTTAAACAACCCACTAAAAAGTAGTAATAGCGTTAATGTTAATCATGCAATACCTGCCTTGCCAAAAAACTACAACTACTTGTACAGTAACGAGCATTATAATTTGAATACTAAAAGTAGCACGACTGATTCTAGTAGCATAGACACTAGCACTAAGTTCGATAGTCCAAATAGCCATAGCGATAGCCATAGCGATAGCGATAGCGATAGCCATAGCGATAGCCATAGCCACAGCGCGTTCAATCAGAATATTGACAATAATCTTAAGCAATTAAACGATCGAATTGAGGAGATGAAAACGAAGACGAAGACCGAGGAAGGTGAGATGGAGATGAAGATGAAGATAAAGATGGAGATGGAGATGGAGTCGGAGGAGACGGAGGACACAGCGGATGCTGTGCTGGAGAATCGCAATCATATTGATGCTAATAATATAATCGACGATCCGAACGATGAGGAGCACGAGGAGCTGATTTTAAATAAACTTTTTCGTGGCCTACAGCAGGTGTTGCAACAGCAACAGCAACAACAGCTACCGCAGCAGCAGCAGCAGCAGCAGCAGCAACAACCTAATATTAATAATCATAACGAGAATATTAACGTTGTTAACAATAATCAGAATCATAATGATAATGGGCTGCTGACAAATAATAACCATAATAGTAATTACAATGAGCAATTTGCGAATGACGATGAAACGATACGAATTCAAAATAATAAATATGAAACACATATAGTACAATACAAACATGTGGTATTTATTTCGGGATAATATTGGTGGGGTTTCTTAATATTTAGCATACTTATTTGAAGCAAGGATTGTTCGTGATGGGTTTGTATTTTTGTGTTTTTTTATACCCTTGCAGGGTATTATAATTTTAGTCAGAAGTTTGCAACGCAGTGAAGGAGTC
>JAEIIU010027280.1:0-33001 GCA_018874675.1 Drosophila baimaii | reverse complement strand
AATTATCTGCAAGGGTATATAAACTTCGGTTCCGCCCGAAGTTAGCTTTTCTTACTTGTTTATAATATTTCCTATAAGAAAGTATATTTAACGCATTAATATTCTTTATTTTAGTTAAGTAATGCTGAGCAGGGAGGAGAGATTGTCTTTGATTCTCTGGGTTTAAAAGTGAAACCTATCAAGGGTTCGATGCTACTTTGGGCCACGCCAGGACAAATTGTTCTCCATCATCAGTGCCCTCTTTTGAAGGGCAATATGTGGTGTAAGTTTATTATTATTTTTGTATTATTTTCTTTATAACATTTACCTTCTTTTTTTTTATTTTTAGTGGCCTCAAAAACGTTGAGGTAAAAAGGTCTTAATGGTCTTTCTTAGCTCTATTATTTGCAAATTTTTTCGTAAATTGAGGATTTATTATTCAAGAACGTCCACATACACAATAAAGGGATATTAAGATAAGAAACTGAAGACTAATACACTCACAAGTTAAGGGAATACCTTTAAAATGATTTATGTGGCAAAAATTAAATGAATTTAAATATCAACTTATTTTCTCACTTAAATTTAAATAAAATCTCAAATTGTTTGATTCTTAAAGAGTGTCTAAAAAGCGTATTTCATTTTAATCAGCTCTTTCAATCGCCGCGTCAGTTGCTTTTTATGTTATTTTATCTAGATTGCCTTTCTCAGGCTGATATATCGTCCTAAAAGAAACATGTGGTCCTGCCTGCCTGCCTCCTGTCGCAACAAACTTTTAATGTGTCTGCCATAAACAATTGGTTGGGATCGAATGCCATACATTTTCGGCTGAATTATAATGACGACGCGACACTTAGACTTGCCATAAAAATGGCAAATTTACACTTGCCCCTTTTACGTGTGTGTGTGTGTGTGTGTGGGAGTGAAAGTATCTTTGTGTCCAAATGGATGGATGGAATGTGTATATACAATTTCTCCTCTGGTTCTGTGTCTGTCTTGGATTCGGAATCGGATTCTGGGGGCCACAGCTGGTTGCGTTTGTCTGTCTCGATTTTCGTTGCAATCAATTCCTCTTGGATAAACAAATCACTTAAGGGTCCCCCCCTGTCTGAGCCAAGATGAGCTGAAATATGACTGCCAGACGAGGAGAGCCTTAGAAAATCAAATGCACAAGTATGTGATAATCGTATGCGGATTATAAGGCTTGTACCATACAATCTTTGGCATTAAAAAGCAATTTATGTTAATAACCTTAATTTCGACATTTGAGTCCCCTCTTGCCGTTGTTTTCATCGCTAAGCTCCGAAATATTTCGCATATATGTTGTAATCCGGAGACGTATGTAATCATAGCCAAGGCCTGGCCAAAAATTAATTTTCCTCTCTGTCTTCTGATTGCCTTGTGTGCCTCGTGTGTGCCTTTGTGTGTGGCACACACATCCTTTGAATTTTATTTTCGACATTTTCATCCATTCATACGCGTATTAAAATTTTGTACTCTCCGCCGTATAGAAGGGATTCATTCCTTTATTTCTCTATTCCCATTCGTTGATTTGCGTCACTGCACGCAATCTGTATTCATGGCACTGAAGCTGAAGTATGCCGATGGTTGGCTGGGTTCATTGTCTATTTGCCTTTTGTGCAAAGATGAGGAAGTTCTTCATTTTTAGAACTTGGTAAGAATGCAATCAGTGATCTGTATGGTATGGTGGTTAATTACTAGGGAAAGTGGTTTTGTATTATATGCAAAACAAATTCCTGAAATAATGTTTAAAGCTATTCAATATTAATAAATATTCTGACATTAAAATATAAATTAAATTAATGGTATACTCGTGTGTTATTTTAAATAATTCAAATAATTTTGTTTTTGATAATTTTTGACCCCTTCCCCCCTATGTTATTATGAGTAATCCTTCAAGGAACTCCCTCTTCAATGATTACTCCATCATAAAAAGAATGTTTATTAAAAATAAAAGTAAAAAGTAATTTAAGGATATATATTTTGATACAAAATTAAACATTGTATAAACAATGTATAAACAATACAAAATGGACAAAAAATGGTAATAATAAAAAAGTAATCATTATCCCAGATGCTCAAATAATCCAAGCCCCTCAAATAATCAAACATTGTCATTTCCCTGATACTCTTTCCCTTGGATGTTTACGTAAATATACGTAGAGTCCTAAATATCGTATAATATATTTATTAATTGGTTAATTTTAAATATTGCATACGTTTTCATATAGTAAATAATTTTCAAAGGAACCAATACGTAAATACATTTGACAATTTCAATATAAATCTTAACTAAAACGCGCTTTAAATGTAATAAATAAATTATAGTTCAGACACCCTGTAATTCTTTAAATCAATCAATAAAATGTAAATCTCTGTGCCCTCAACTGCACACACATTCGTTTGTCAATAGCAGAGCTCCGTTTGTCGTACATTGTAAATTCACTTATTTAAACAGGGAGTCAAGCTCCAATTGTCATGTCATACACCCCCCAGAAAACACCAGACATAATAACCATTCTGAATTCAAGGTTAAGCATTGGCCCAAAGTCGCGATTGATGTTAAACCTTATCGCTTCGCATCTTGTCAGTCAGTCATAGGAATCACATACAATACACATATACACTCCACTGACAGTCCATTGTTCCACTCTTGTCAGACAGAAGAAGAACCCGGCGGATTGCTGGGTCCTGGCACATCTTAAATGATTATTTTTATATTAAAGGACCAGCAAAGCTTTGAGGCAACACTTCAAAAAAATAAAATCAAACAATTGAAATAATTTAATTTAAATAAAAGAACTGGGTACTGATGACTCTACTGGTAATGCCAGAAACAGCTGTATATCCAAGCCTGCAGCTGGTACGTGGCAAGAAGGTTTTGTCTTTTTGGCATAAAGTGGAGCTTGATTTTATTTTGTAAAGCTGGCCTAGTCTTGAGCCCTCACTAAGCTTATTTCTATTTAATATATTTTCTTAACTTTATTTTAATAGCCAAGTTATCGAAATGTTTTATAGATCTAAATTCATTTTTTTTTGAGTGCAACATCTTGCAAATATCCCGATGTGTGGTGCCCCATTTATTGTGTAGGAAAACTGTTTTCATTGTGTGTTACAATTGATTTCGATTTCGCCTTTGAATGGCGAACTGAGTTACGAGTGAGTGTACAAATGGAAATAGAATGAAAATACTTGCCACATCGTCTGGGAGTTGCCACTACCACTACGTCTCTCTCTCATCTTGAGTCTGCATTTTGTGTGGCGCTTCATTTACTTTATGTCTTTTGTCTGATCCTTATGTGTACATGGCTACAATTTGAATGAGCAAGTCTTCTTTGCTCCTTTTTTGTTGTGTAGCTGCATTTTTATGATTCTCCATCAAATGTTTCTGACTGTTCTATTATTTATTGTATGGCTACTTGATGAGCATTTTTGCCGAAAACGTTTTATGGGCTCATGTCTTCCCGATTCGGTGTAGGCCTCCATTCTCCCACTTTTCTGTTGACTATCAATCATTCTGACCTTCACTTAGAATAAAAGTCTGTATAATATTGAGCAAACAGCAAAAAATATATCAAAAGAAATTGATTTTGAATTTAGTTTATATATCAAAGCTGGAATAAATATCCAAATAATTAACTATTTCTTTATTTGTTAGATTTCCTTAGTTATACATCGATTTAATCTTTTATTTCTTCTCATTCGAAGCTTAATATTTTCTCTCAGCGTACTTCTGCTGACTGAAATGCCCGTTTAATAACTTTCCTCGACATTTATGAAGTGTCTACGAAGAGTACAAGCCACCACACCATACCATTTCTCGACTAAATCCACTTGTCACAACCTGTTGGTCCATCGTTTATTGTCCGCTGGCTGCTCAAAATGGCGGAACTAATGTGCCGTCGTATTTGAATTATTATTACAACGCTTTTGGATTAGGGCGTGACGGCTATAATGAGTCCGATAGTCCAGTGAGTAGAGAGTGCAAAAAATGGCCATACGATTTATTTGGCGTCCGGCGACTTTGACGAGGGCCCAGCGACATGTCATTTCGTTTTGTAATTTATAACCAAAACATAACCGAACGAGAAAATCGATTTGCCATATTAGGATCTGACAGGCTCCCTGGGGGCCCTAGGGAAATGGCTTTAAACTTAAAGCCTTGGCTTTGGGGCTGTCTGAATAGCCTTCCATAATTCGCACTTGCTGTCCTTGCGATTTGCCGTCTGGACAATCAACACCAATGACCAATGCCCAGGCTTGACTGGGGTTTTTTATGGCTTGCAAGGGGATGTGAATGCTCTAACAAGTTGGGACTTTAGGCTTTTAAACCATAGACTCAGTTTTGTTAAATATTTATATTCTTCAAAAGTTACTTCTGTTGTACATTATATTTGGCTTAGTTTATAACCTAATTAATTTTATTTTATTGACCACTTATTACTCACATATCCCATTAATTATTTATTCCAGTTAATACTTATTTAGTCAGTTTTTAAGTTACTTATTTTTATTAACTTGAATTAAAGCAATAAATTGATATAATAATGCTTATGCCCTTATTCTTTTAGAAACTAATGGACTCCTGGGCATAGCTTAGCTGTCCAGGTTGTTGTCCAACTTTCTCTACAGTGCCTCTCCTTGAGCTCACTGAATTATGGATGGCCGCCTCTTAAAGCGCATTCCAAGGCTGCTTGCTCCCTGTTGAATTTTAAATGCGAACGCATTCCTGGAATGCTTGTTTTGTGCCTCGTTGGTTACCCAATCGACATCGTCGTCGCCCTGGAGTACTTCCAGTTCCAATTTGTCCCTGGCCTTCGTCGGCGTCTGCCATTGTGCCGTGTGTGTGGGTGTGTGGATGTGTGTGCACGCGTCGCTCTAATAATCCAATTTCCACGTGTTGACTTACGTGTTGTGACACTTGAGCTTGGTCCCCGGGAGAAATGTACTCATCTGGTGCTGTCGACCCGCCCTTGACTATAAAATCTAGTTTTTTTTCTTTAGATTCTCTCATTATTCCTATGAGGGGGAATCATTATCAGAGGCTTAATGGACTCTTCAATAGATTGTATAATGTATTTATGTCATAAAAGAAAAGCATGGGGGAATCTCTGTTAGGAGTAACAATATTCTATGGCTTAACGTTACAATCTGCAATTATAATGGCTTACCTATACAAGGTAGTGTCTCGTTTGGCTCTCTCTCTCTCTTTCCGCTCTCAAAGAGGCGAGCTTTAGAAAGGGAGAGCAAACGTTATACTCACAATCCTCAGAAGAGAGCAGCTCTCTCGATGTGACTACCTTTTATTACTTTACCATGATCTAAAGCTGCCTTGGAAAGGCAGAGAGACGGAAAAGGCGGAGCAAGCAAATTTCAGTGGCATTGTTTTTGTAAAGTTTAACGAATAGCTGAACCAAAACAAAAAATATAACAGAGAGAGAGAGTCGGGAACTAAGAAAGCAACTGTATTTCCATCTAAGAAAATCTAAACCATGATACAACTACAGTTATGCTATGATCTCGACCACACTTGATTAAATTTATTATTATTATCTTTGCCAGAACTAATCATTCAATTAAATTCCTTATAAAAGTCATTCATTTAATGAAATTAAATCAAATGCAAATGACCAAAACGCTCAGCTCAATGATATTCAATGGTTATTCGCTTTTCACTTTTGGCGTCAAAACCGCTGGCTAATTAGCAAGTGGCCAAAAGATGAATAGCCGTTAGTTTTGACTTTTCCATCTCCGTCCGTCTGCTTTCTCTATTTTGGCGCGCTGCCATGCAAAGCAAAACCGCAATAAATGGCTTGTGGTGGAATGTGTGGTTGTGTTGGCAATTCACGGAAAAGTTTCTTATTTGTCTTTTGCTTTTCTCTGCAATTTTTTACGTTTTTCCTGCTCTGTTTTTCTGTAAATCTTTAATAAAAAGCTGCGAGAAAATCCCTAAAAAACGGCTTAGATTATTGTAGAAGCAGCTTTCTGTCACTAAAACTGTGAGAAGTTATTTAATAGATTATTTATGGCTTAAGTTTAAGGCCTAAACGGATTTAATTGGGTGAGAAAATGATAGTATCTTATGGTTATTTTGTCATGATGATTCCCAACTTCTTTTTTATGTTCCCATTCCCAGAAATTAAAGAAGTCTGTTTTTTTTTTTATGCTTAATAATGATCGTTTATTTAACAATATTTACAAGGACTATTGTGCTGAGCATTGCTGATGACCACACAGGGACCACACTGCACCTTCACGGAACTCTCGCTGCGCCAGTCGCATTCGATGGGCACGAACTGGCCCTTACGCATCACGGTCTTCTGCTTGGTAATGCCATAGCAGGCATACTGGAAGACGCTCCTCGAGATGGGCAGACACTGCTCGTAGATCTCTACGATATCGGCATGCATGCTGTCCACGGAGAAGTCCTGGCCACAGTGCAGCTGCTGGTGAATGTGGAGTTTGCTGCTCCGCGTGAACTGCTGCCGACACCGGCGGCAGTGGAAGGTCTTCAGAGGCGAGCCGGTAGGATCCCTTTCGATGGATCTCACGGGTGTGGAGAGCTCATGCAGGCGCTGGAATTGGCCCATAATGTTGTTCAGGATCAGGTAGTTCTTGTTGGGCAGCTGCTGCAGGGTCTCGCTGACATGGTAGGGCACCACATACAGCTCCTTGGTGGTCTTGCACTGCTGCAGGCCATAGAGATTGACCCGCATATTGGGCGGGAAGTAGCCATTGCATTCGCGATAATGCTTCAGGTAGGCGGATCGCAGGCTGGCCAGCTCGGATTCGCTGGTGGTGGTGGTGGTGGGCAGACGCTCCTCCTCATCCTGTCTCATTTGCAGGGGCAGAGCGAAGGCCGTGGCATTTGGACACTCCGCATCCACTTGGATCCTCTTCACCTGCACTCGCAATCTGGTGATGCTGCACTCATCCATGCCGTACTCACAGCTGCAGTTCAGATAGTTGTCGATCCTTTGCATCAGCATCTCGTAGACCACGCTGACGCACTCCTCCACGTCGTAGTGGTGATCCACTTTGAGGGTGCCGCTCTGAAAGATCAGCACCTGATCCATGGCATTCACATAGAAGGCCAGGTTGAATTCCACAGCGATGGTGTTGTTCTGGAACATCCAGCGGAGCAATTCGGGCACGCCGCGGGCACAGGTCTCGCCCATGAAATGATCGAGCTTATCCTTGGAGCTCTCGTCGCAGAAAAAGAAGGTCTCAATCTGACGGGCCTCGATAATGTCCAGGACAGCCTGTTGCTGTTTGGTCAACTGCAGTCCCTGGGAGGCTTCTCCTCCACGCAGCCAATGCTGCGATGGCGGCTCATCCGCATCGATGGTGCTGTAACAGGTGGTGCACTCGTGCAACTGGCCCTGGGCCAACCACTGGTGGTGGAAGGTCTGTGTGGTCTCCTCGTTGGTGAACACAAAGCTTGAGATTGGCTCGTCGTACATGATGATTTTTACAAATATTTTAAGTATATTTCAAGAGTACAAAATAATACAATGTAAACTGTTCCAAAAGTTAGGAATGAACGATATAAGGTTGCTTTTCTGACTGATATTCAGAATTACTGAGATGTGTCTATGACAAGATTCAGTGGCTGACTGATGCTTTCTTCCTTTGGGCGACAGGTTTATATACAAGTAGGAGTCCGAAGGTAGAAAGGGTAACAGGTAGTCGTTGTTACAGGTAGGGGTTACAGGTAGGGGTTTTGATAATACCATCTGCTAGGGGGATTTTTCCCTATACCTAATCTGGCTCGTCGATTTATGGGCTTTTAGGGCTTGCTGCTTTTCGGGAATAACATCTGCGGATCATAAAATTTGTCACTAAGCTTGATTAGGTAAATTCAGGCATATGCCTGTGATCCCTATGAACTCTAGGAGGATCTTTAATCTGGTTCTAGGTATAAGATATAGCCTTAATATAATATACCTTTACCAAAGACCTTTTAACTTAAATATAGGTTGGTTTTCTGAAATATTTCGTACAACCCAAGTTATAATCTTAATAGAGTTATACCTATAATATAGATTGCTTCTCTGACATATTCCTCAGCCTGCACATATTATATTTAAGCCCTTACTATATGCATCTCCAGCTCCAAGCCCCTCTGACCGGCAGCAAAAAAGTCAAACCGAAAAAGGGGGAGAGAAACAAACAAACTATATGCCACAGAGTCCTGCAAATTGCAGCAGTCAAACGCAGGGCGGACCTGTACAGTGGAGTTCCAGCCCCTTAAGCCTTTTTCAACGTTCCACGTTGCGTTGTCTCCGCGCAAAAACCAAGTGCACAATGGGGCAGTGGAAAGTGGACAAGTGGACAATGGCCATCGCGTGGCAAGTGACGCGACAATGCCGGGCGACGGCGACGGCGATGGTGTCCTGCCACCGGAGCTGGAGCCCCACGAGCTTGCAGCTCGGAGCTATGAGTCCACTGCGCTGGCCAGTAGTCTCTCACTCTGCAGTCACTTAATTTCCGTTTCCGTTTTTCACGCTTCATTGTCCGCTTTGGTTTAGGTTTTTGGTTTCCTCCTTCTCCTCCTTTCCACTCCTTGCCATCCTTGCAATTTAAAGCTGCTCCCTGTTGAAATATGCCGGCAAATTAACAAAGGCAATTAGAAGGTGCTTCAAACGAGAAGCTATACAATAATTATTTAACCAAGATCTGGTGGCGGTTGTTCTTGCGTTTTGGGGGTCATTTGTCTAGCTTTAATTTGAATGAAATTTTACTGCGGTTTTATTTTAATTTAATGACATTTACTTGGACTTTTGTTTGGGACACTTGTTTCCACACTTAATTCTAGAATGTATTAAGATATTTATTTAATTATTTCTTTCTAAGAAAAAGTTAGCAACGCAAGCGAATTAATTTGATTATATACATATATATATGTTTGAGTTATTCATAGGAACTGATTGTAAATAAATAAATAAATAAATGTTTGAGTTATTTTTCCAAGAATTTGATAGTCAGAGAAATCATGAATTTTTCTTAGAAGTAGTTAACGAATTAAGCATAACTTGTACTTAAATTTCAATATAATTTTTAAACTCGACAGATATGTTTAATTGTTAACCTTAATTCTTTATTCAAAATATACATACTTACTAGCTTCAATTTATTTATTTATTTACTAACAGCAAAAGAAGCAATCATACATGTACATATCTTCAGATTACATACATATATATGTGACCTATTTTTCCAAGAATTTAACTGTGTGAGAGTTTTCCAATTTTTCTCAGTAAGAGTTAACGAGTTAAACAGAACAATTATTTAAATTTCAGTGGAATTTCGTCGCATATGAAACTGGGCAGATTTCTTGAATTGTAAACCTTTTACTTTAGTTTAAAATATATTTTATTAGTTAGTGAACTTTAAATCATTTTATGAATAACATTCTAAATGCGAGTATAACTCTTTTAAATATTAACCTTTGAAATTCCACAAAACATATTTTAAAATTATAAAAACAATACTTCTTAACCCTCTGAAAACTTCTCATATAAGTTGTAACTTCAAAGAGTATTTCCTATTCTCCACCCCTTAATTCTCTTTCATACTTAGTTGCACATTTTGAACTTTTCAGCTTTTATTTATTTTTATTTTTATTTTGTTTTCTTTTTCTTTTTTTTTTGGCAGCTTGGGCATTTTGCTGGCATGTAAACAATGCCACAGTGCCACAGAGCAGTGGCATCAGCATCAGCGGGCCAGGACTAAAACTTAATTAAGTCCGACGAGCAGGACGAGGACGAGAGCGTGGCAGTGTCCAAAGTGCAGTGAAGCCCAAAGAAGTTTCTTTATTTTTCGCAAAAAGGATTGCCAGTACAAAATAAAAATTGCCACAAAGTTGCAACTAAAGCGGCGGTGACTTCTACGGTGGCAGGCAGGGCCCGGGGGCCAGTTTCGCATCCATCAGGTTAGCACACTCAAAATCAAATCAAAGACCGACTGTAAAAATGTTATTTGCTCTGCACAGTGTGAAACCGAAAGCCAAATGGCTGGAGCTGGAGCTGAAGCTGTAGCCGGGGAGCAATCAACCGGACACCTCCTATGTATAGATGCCCCTACGGATAGATGGATGACGGAGAGACTATATCGACCCGACTCCTCATCCGCCCTCACCTCCCACCTTTGGCCATGCGTAGCGCCGGGTCATAAAAATTTCAAACTGCAACCTGGACATCTCTTCCTGATGCTTTCATACTCTCTGCTGACGTCTCTCTGTGCCCCCCGTTAAAGTCCTCCGGGCATGCTGCTTAAAAGCTCAGCTAAGGGTTGTCTAATGGATGCGGCAGGACACCTGTCCGGGTCCGGGGACGGCGTTGAAGTCCTGGCGATCCGGTAAATCCTGCAAAATTGAGCTGGATGAAATCTGTGCATTCGGTTTGTTTTCCTTTCCTTTCACCCCCCTGCAGTGTGTTGACATTTTGCGAGTTTTACTCATATTTTTTTTTGTCTTCTCCACTTCCGTTTTAGTGCTGGCCAAGGGACAGGATCTGGCGCAAGTGTCCTGTACACATATTGAGCTTTTGATAGTTTGTTTTCCTTTGCTACATTTTCACACATTGATGTGGGGGAAAAATGAGAGAGAGAGAGAGAAATTTATGGCGATGATGAAGAATGCTAATTGAGGTATGAATTGATGGTAAGTTGTTGAAATAAAATTGCTGCATTTTTTTTTCTCTAGGCATTAAAATTTTCCCAAATTGTTTGCCAGCTATATTCCCTCAGAAAATATTTACTTACCTTACTTCTTATTATTTTAAAGTTAAGTGGTTTAAATACTGTTCAGAAAAAGCGTACTTTTTCTAGGAATCAAAATTTCCATGCTAGTTAATTTCTAGTTAAAGTTGCAACTATATTTTCTGCTGCCTTTCTGGTCAATTGTATTTATCCAAGCTTGCATAATTCCTGGAAAATCCATTATAATATCTCAAATATTTACCATATTTTCCTGAGATAATTTCTCGGAATGACTATAATAAGAGTCTACATCAAACCCTCCCTAAACTTGCAGTTTTGTAAATGCAATTCACATTAAGTTTAAATGCATTTAAGAGCATTCCATTCATGACACTTTAACATAATTTTTTTCATCGCAAACTTTTCCACTTTATGCGGGTCCCGGGCCTATGTCGAAAATGCGGAGGAAAGAAAACGTGTAACTTGGTTGCAATTTATGTTAAAATTCCCGCATCCAGGCAGCTACCAACAACGAGGACGAAGAAGCCCCCTTCAAATGTCTGGCTCTGCTGAAAATTGCCATAAAAACTTTGGCTGTCTCAATGGCAAAAGTCGTCAACGGCGTCGCCAACATTGTCGTCGTCGTCGTCGTAGTAGTCGTCCTTCTCCTCCTTAGTCCTTTTTAGCCAGAAATTCGCATAGACGTCGCACAGACGGATGAAAACATGGAGGAAAAGGAATAAGGCTAAAACTCTTGGTGGGTGGGTGGTCGGTGGCTTTGGGATTTGAGGTGTTGACTGGGCCACAATTTGTCAGCAAGTTTTGCTAACAACTAAATTCCATGCTTGGTTTGAGTGCAATTGCATTGCCTGCGCAGTGCATGCAAATTATGCAAATTCGCCTTTCAGCCGGCAGTCGCCCCTTTCACTTTCTAACTGACTGAGTGCAAGGTCAACATATTTATGCCCTTTCATAGCGTATGCATCGCGGGGCAAAGGCCATAGCTAACGGTGAGGATAAGCCTTAACTCTGAGCTGAGCCAGCAGCCGTCGAGACAGCAATTAAAATGCTTTAGAATTGAGTTCGCTGTCAGCCAAAGATTGAGTCACTTGAAGTCATCATGCTTGTTTGACAGCAGCAGCAGCTAGCTGACTGTGTAATGGACCTCATTAGATGGATACCAAATGGGAGATGATGCCACTTGTGGGTTTCTTTTCGGGACTGCATCGGGTATTAAGCTGGCATTCAGAACCCTTTAAGGCAACCCAAGTGCTTTGTAAACAAATCGCGTGGGCGGAACTAGAGGGTGTTGATGGGTGTTTCGGAATGTTAAAGAAGTTGTTGGGAAAGGATAGAGGAATATTTTAGAAAGAATATAACAAACTATATTAATGAATGTTTGATTATTAAGATTATTTAATAAATTATTTATATATATTTTTATATTTACATTTATCTCAGTTTGATTTCGATTGATAGCCATCTCGATTATGAACAGTAGACATTTTACTACATGATCGGACTCCAACAATAGTGTCTTCTTAAACGTTTGTGTCCCAGAATCTAGACTTGGGAATTCTTGGTGCACTCTTCGTGTCAATTTTGTGCTGTTAAGGGCCAGATGGGGTAAGTTTAATGATAAATATATTTTTTATTTATTATTTATTCTGTTAATTGAATTATTTTCTATTTATTTATTTATGTTTCTTATTTATTATTTTATTTATTTATAAATCTTTTATTATTATTCTTTATTTATATTTTCTTATTATTTTATTTATTTATTTAACTTTTATTATTATGCTGATTCTGTAATACTCATAAAAGTAATACTTTATTATCCAAGATAAATTTATTTATTTATTATAAAAACTATGAACATAACATTGGCACTTTATATGACTTATATTCACTTACAGATTTCTGTAAAGTCTTATATTTTCAACTGTTAACCACCTGTTAACACATACAATAAGAACTGTTAACCCTTAAAGCAGGCATACAAGCAAGAAACAATGCAAAATTATTTATTATTATTATTTTGTAAACCCTTATTTAAAATGTTTAAAAAGCCATACATTTTTTTATTAATTTTTCATAAAATAATTAACTATATATTTCAGTCATAAAGACTGTTTTTCCCAAAGGGTATTGAATATCCGACCCTCATTAATTAAAGAACTATTTGCAACATATGTTCTCATCTTATTTTCTGCATAATTTGCAGACTGCAGTCTTTGTAGGCGAAATGAATTCTGGTGTTGACCCTGTTCTCTCGCCACATGCTTTGCTTGGCTAATTAATTATGCAACATATTCGGGGAGGGGAGGGGAGGGTCATATGTAAGGCATATAGAACTAGAGCCAAATGGTTAGATAGTTCGTGCTAGATTTATATTTAATTTATTGCATTTAATTGAAATGCATTTGAAATGAGGGGCAAAACATCTGGCTGAGTGCTCTTATTGTTTCGTGTTTGCTGCTTAGCTGAAGATAAAGATGTCTGCACTATTGTTGGTCTGTTTAATTTTTACTTTAGTTTTGATGCAAATATTTTGCAGACCTTGTGCTGGGAAAGTTGATATTTTTCATTGAGATTTTTCTTCCTTTTGTTTCCAATGAATTATGCATGAAATCAAGCAAAAAACTCGAGACTTTGGTGCATCAGGTTTTTAATATCTTCTTGGTATTGCCACTACCTTTTCTTTTTTTGCTCACTCATCTAAAGAGTTCGTCTTAGTTTTTTTGGCGCAGCATCTTTTCTGTCTCCACCGTCATCATTATCTTTTTGCATACTGTAAATCTGCTTAGCTGCTCGTTTGGATTTTTTTCGCATAAAAATTCATTGATTACTTTGTCTTGAGTTGCTTTTCATTTGCGTAGCTGTTCTCCCATCCGGTTTTTTGAGCTTCCTTTTGGCAAGCTTCCAGCCAAATGCATTTCTTAATAAATCCTTAATCCTTCTAAGACTGGTCGTCCTTTCTCCCTCTCCCTCTTCATTAACAAAACTCTGGTATTCTCACCTGCTTTTTTTTTGTATGTTTTATGCCCTCATTAAATTGGGAAAATCGATCAATCGTAAAATTCATTTACGATTCGCACGTTAAGCACCTGGACAGTCTGGATGGTCTGATGAAATCAAATTGAAATTGTTTGAATTTAATTTCCATTGATGTGATGATGATGCCCCTTGTATCTTTTACGATACTCTTAAAGGTAGTACATATATTTTCTCATTAAGTGTTGCCAGTTTGCTGCTGTAAGCTAAATTTAATTTACTTTTTCTGTGGAAATAAATGCTAGAATATAAAGCTGCACGGATATATATTATATGAAGCAGTAAAGCAATTAAATCAAACTGATTATGTTTCGTTATTTCCTATTAACTAACTGAATCTAGAAATCATCGTCTGAATAACTTCGTTAAAGCCTCCACAAATTCCAGGTAACACAGATTAGGTGCCGCTTTGATTTATGACTTCTCGGGCGTAAGCTCTCATCAGTTAACCGCCGAACCGCAATGTAATTTCTGCAAACATTCAGACCCCTCCCACCCGCAATCAATTAAATTTGCCCTGGACATGGCCAGTTTAATTCAGCCGTAAGCCACACGATGACTTTCGACCAGTTTACAGCCCTCGTAACGGACGCATGGCTGACAGGTGCTTAAACCACCTGCCCGGGGAATCAGGGCCCCCAAGCGCCCAACTCACCCGCAATCACAATGACCTATGTACCTCCCGCCACTCGGCCATCACTCAAAATCACAGTTGAAATTGCAAAATGCAGCAAATTAAAACAAAGGCACGTAAATGGCTTAATAATTCTTTTTATTTTACGCCACCTCGCTGGGGGTTCCTGTGGGCAGTGATGGCAGGGATGTATTATTTATTTATTTAATAATTATCTACGATTTATTGAATATATTTTAAACAAGGCAATATATTTAAATTATGTTTAAATTCCAAGCAAACAATTTAAACTCGTTTCAAAAGTACTTGTTTATTAATTATTTTTCTGGAATCCAGAGGCAAACATTTTTCTTAATTTAATTTGTCAAAGAAACTGCTATCTGTAAATATGTATTTAGTTACTAATGAAGATACAGTAGGCCCACCTTGATTTAATTTCCAATTTTACTGGGTACTGGAATAAATTTATTTTCTGTTATTATTTATTATAATACATGTATATAAATTTAAAAGGTTTTATGATTAAATATTAGGAAATAAGTATCTATTTCTAATATTATTTTTATTATTATTAAGAAACAAATATCTATTTCTAATATTTTATATGAAATACTGCTTTAAGCAAAACAATTTATTATAAAAACAAAGCCAAATTCTCATCCCTGGAGGATCCCCCACCATGAAAATCGGCCTAGAAGAAACTGGGGGTCCTCTGCCAACACGGCACAAAACTGGGTGACGCTTTACTTTTATTTATTTTCTGCGTAATTTCATAATTTATGCATAATGAAATGAACGTTGTGGGTGTGCCGTGCCCCTCTGGCCCACTGTACCGGAAGTTGTCCCCCCCGCACCCCCTCGTCGCCTCCTCTCCCTTGGCTGTCATCCAACTGACATTTTTCATAACTGCTGTGGGCGGGCATGGGGGCTTACATTTTTCTGGCATTTATTTTTTTTTCTTTCAGAGCCCCTCTTTGCTGCTGTCCCGTTTTGCTTTTTACTAATTTAACATTTCAGCGTCCAATTAACATTTTAAGCCAAAAAGCTTTGGGGAGTTGCAGGGGGGTGAGCAGCTTGTATAAGTGTGTGTGTGTATGATGTGCCTCCTGTCTGGGGTAGAAGAATTTTGATTATGCAATTTTTTTGAACTTACTAGAATTCACTGAGAGGTAAGGGAATGGGAGAAAAATTGATCAATTGGATTGGAATTTTAATTCAATAAAGTTATTGATATATGCTAGACATTACATACAAAATTGTAACAAAAATCGAGGGTCTATTGTAAAGCTATAATTTGTTGCCGATAATTTCAGGAACATTATGAGATAATTATATAGAAATGATAATACATAAATAATTATAAGAAACCTATGTATTCTTTATACATTTATTATATGTTTCAGATATCTTAAGCAAGAAAAATGCTGAAGTTTTCGTTTTAATATTATGTAAATATTTATAAATAAATTTCAGATTATTCAAAGTTAATTCCCTGTGATAAGCAGTGCTTATTATTAATTTTTTGTTTGACTCTTTATATATTATTATTATATTTTAAGAGTATTAATCAGTTACTATACTATACATAATCGTCAGCCCCAACTGACGTGATTACATGCCTGGCATTTAATTTTTGAAAAGCTGGAATGTGCGGTTACCTAAGTTGGGAGAAATGGAAATATTCCTCTATTTCCATGGCGTCCTTTAGTAAAGGGAAGAATACCCAGGCTCTGTAGTGGTAGTGGTAGTAGTAGTTAGCAGTTTTCCCTTGAAATGCCAATAAACCTTTTGGTAGAATTAAGTGGTAAATGAAAAATTATGAATGCTGAAATATTTTGTATGTGTTTTTGTGGAGGCCTCAACTCCAACGCATACGAACTCTATGTACCTGCCATTCCCGGGACCGCATATATCCTCGTTATTTCTTATTCACCGCTCATATCGGCATGCACTTAGGTCTCCGGTTTTTAATGCAAATGCATTCCAGTTGCTCTGGCTTCGCCGGCACATATGCAACGTGATGTGGAAATCCATTCAACGGGGAATGTCTGCTCCTGTTCCTGCTGCTGCTCCTGCTGGTGCATTCCAAGAAATAATAGAAATTCAGCTTTATGCCACGCATTTTTCCGAATAATTTTCCTGCTGCTGCTCATTAAAATTGAAATTATGTTTTTTGTTTATATCCATCCTTGCTCTCCTTCGCTTTCTCTCTCTGTGAGTGTGTGTGCTTTGCAACCCTTTGTCGTTTGTGTTTCGTAAAAAGTTCCAGTTGTCAGCGTGTTAATTTGTGCGTAAACGTTGCACTAACGAAGCGGAAGCCTTCGTTGCCCCGCGAATAATGCAAAAAGGGTTAAGGGTACACAGGGTCCTGTTGGGATAGAGGAGCGCGTAATTGAAATGGCATTTAAATGTTTCGGAGGACCTCTGTGTGACGGCGTGCTCCATATGCGCGGGAATGTCATGTCATTAAAGGTGCAGCTGTAGAAGGGAGCAGATGGGTCAAAGGTCGCTCAAAATGGGTTAGTAATTAAAGGAGTTAAAATATTTCTGGTATCTTTGAGTTTTTAAAAATACTCAAAAATAATTAAGAAACTTAACAAATTCTGTCTTTAAAGCTTGCAGCAGCAGCTTAAGAAACCAATATAGCTTAAAAACATTGCAGAAAAAAATGAGCTGGAATTTAATAGATTTAATTACTGCTCTTCGAACCTAAATAAATTAAAAGAAAAGCAATTTGCAGTTTTTTTTTGCTTAGATTTTTGATTTTCCGTGCGTGTTTTTGCCGTTAGAGACTCCTCCTCGAGTTAGTTAGTTGCCTTCAAATTGAATTTTCTTAATTGCCAACTCGTGTTGCAGTTAACCTTCGGGCTTCATCTGCAGGCATCGCACCGCAAAACCAATTACGATCTAGTGGGCCAAATTGTGTCGAACTTCCTTCCATCTTCAATCTTTGGGGCCACGTGTGTGAAGGAGCAGCATGGCGACCCCCGGTTTTTAGGAGACCGCAAACTTTTCGACACTGTCCAACACAGGACACAGAGGAGGAGGGCGAGCCACGAGGAGGGTTCGCGTGGCAGCAGCTCCATTAGAAAGTTGCCGCCACACATATCAATTACACAAGTTTTCGTTAGTCGCCGTCGCCTTTGGTTTTTGGTCCTTGCGTCGTCCTGTAATTGCATGGAAAATAGCAACCGCAGCTCCGGAGATTCCACACTGGCACATCTGCCAGTGGCTAGACGCCGTGTCTTTGCTGAGTCGTCCAACTTAAATGGAATTTTGCATATCGCTGGACATCGGAGTCATAACTTGGACTGACTGGATGGCACAATACATTTCCGTCTGCAGCTTTCATTCCGCTTTCATTTCCCTCAAGTTTTCCCTCTTTTAATACTCTGGCTGGGAGAGTATTAAAATTATTATTGCTCGTAAAATATTATCTTTTAAGTTATGTACTGATATACATATACTTTACTTTCGGTTTAAATATGACAGAAAAATTATTTATTAAATGCAGAAACATGCTTCAAAATATTTATTAACATTAGGAAGTATGTATATTGAAATATTAGTATGGAATCCTAGTAAAGAAATCCCTGTAAGGGTATGTAAACAGTCTCCTTCCCATGCCAACTTCCATTCATTCCTTGTTCCTTTATTTATTTGACATTTTATTGTTTAAGTAGCGACTACAAATTCCCTTATTGTTATTCCATTCCCCTTTTCGCGAATATCTTTTGCAGCGTTTTATATATTTTTCCTACTTTCCTGACTTAAATGCGTAAATATTGTTATGCTTTTGGCAATAAAAATGCGTCCAAAAGGCAACAAGCGAAACAAATTAAAAAAAAAAGATCCTGTGAAAAATACAATTTTCCCTGCTTTTGGGAGGTAAGCAAAAAAGTTGGTCGTTTCCTCTTTTTTTTATATTTATTTATAATTTTTGTTTTGTGCGTTGCTCCCACAGTCGATATTAAATGAAGCTGTTTGGACCTTCGTTGCCTTTATAGTTGTTGCTGGCATTTTTTTTCGGGTCGGATTTCAAAAGTTCTCGTTGAATTGATGTCCCAGGGAGGGAGGGGGAAGGGCTGAAAAATGTTTGAAAACTGTTTTTCGCATGTGGGAAAACATACAAATAACTAGCAGCAGGGGCTTGACCGATGGGAATTTTTTGTGTTGACGGCTCCTGCCCAGGTGCAGTGCGAATTTTTGAATTTTTATGGTAGTTTGGAAGAATTTGCATAAATTTGATGTAAATCAAAGATATGCTTAAAAGTGGAAAAAGAACAAGTTGTTGAAAAACTGTTAAGGGAAATCATTGATTTTAAATATAAAAATATTTATTTGTAAGCTTTTTAGCTTAAAGTTTTCAGTAAGTTTAATTTGTATAAGTAATTGATATATCTAGACATCACTGTGGATGTTTACGTAGTGACGATGAACACCAGGATGGTGTAAAAGGCGACTAATATATATACTTAATGAATTGAAAATCAGCTTACGATTATCGGATCTTAAAGGGAAATACATAATTTATAAGGTATCGCTTTACGAAAGTATTAGGCAAACTTAGGTTTTACAAAAACCAACAAAAACACCTCCTAACGAGGTCAGATAAAAGTGACGAAGGGACTTTCAACTGCAAAAATGTTTGACGTTACGTTTAGTGACAATAAAGTTTGCATTTCCAAAATATATATATTACAAATAATTTATTATTGTTTAATATATTTAATTATTATTATTATTAATTATTGTAACCAAAAGAACATTGTTAAGCAGCATGCCGAACTAGAAACTTATAAATCTTTCCTAATATAATCGTTATATTAAACATAACTATATTATTATACGTAACAAAAAATTTTTCAGAAGTTCCTGAAGTTATAGGTGCATTCGACACTTTTAAGTTACCTCGTTAAGAGGTATTTTTCCTAAGTTCATACTTAGTAGGAGTCCTAATCAGTGCCTTAGTGATATTTCACTCAAGCCGGACATATAATCTCCTCCTGCATTACAATTAGACCGGAAAGCCGATTATTCCGGAATACGTGAGCCTATTCCACTAGTTAATAACACGTTAAGTAGCGAAACCAAGATGTGGGGCCTGGTCTTACCTTCAAGGGAAGTGCAGCCGTAAGACGATGACCATTCGCACTCTGAAGTGCAAGGCAAAGTCGGAG
This sequence comes from Drosophila baimaii, assembly GCA_018874675.1. Taxonomy (NCBI): domain Eukaryota; kingdom Metazoa; phylum Arthropoda; class Insecta; order Diptera; family Drosophilidae; genus Drosophila; species Drosophila baimaii. Next base: position 13,429 of record JAEIIU010027280.1, on the reverse strand, counting down.
GACCTTAAGTATACGGCCAGCTTGGAGGACAACAGCGAAATGCATTTACGACGTAATCCAATCACGGCAATAATGAAATGCTAAGTGCCAGGCACACGGACCAGCGCCAAGGGGGTTAAGTGGACCCGATGGGTGTCATTTCCAGTTGGAGAGTCGCGTCCAACGGCCAGCGGAAGTCGGCCAGACAAAGCTCCTTTGGACGCAATCTGTGCGCCAGCCGAAAATGCAACAGATTTTGCAGGCAGAAACCAGTGGAACTCTCCTATTTCTCCTCTTCTGGGTCACGTTTTGTGTTGTGCGCGTGTATTCTCATTTGCTCTCGGGTGTTGGTTATGTCTTTATGTAGTCTTACACTGGCAAAAAATTAAGCTATAAGTCTAGAGAATTTTTTTAAAACTTACCATTCTTCTTAACAAAGAAAATAGCTTAAGAATAATAAAATAAAAATTAATTTTAAGCTTTAGTAATCCTTTTTCTCTGTGTATATTTTCGCCAGTGCAGTTAACAAAGATTTTTAATAGCCCACGTTCCAGATTGCTAGCCATAGCTGGCTTTCCAATCGTTTTTGGCCGCCAATCCCCGTTGCTAACGCCAATGGACAATGACAAGCCTCTCTTGGCGACCACAGACTTGTGTCCTTTCCTCTTTTTGGCCAGGCTCTTGAGCTGTCCCTGACATTGACATTCTGGGAGAAAACTAGATTGCTTTACCTGCCGAAATCGATTCGTGGCAATTCGAAGAAATCAGCGCCCACAAGTGCTCCTTGCAAATCAAAGAGTTACCTGGAAACCGCAATTTCCGCAGTTATGATTATAATTGCCCTGCAGGCGACCGCAGATACGCATATGTGATGGACAGGTTCCCCCAACTAATTAACTAATTAAAACCGAGATTTCAGAATCATGAACCGCATAAATCAAATGCATATTAATTCACTTTAAACTTGGCTACAAAAATAAAAACCCAACTGAGTATTACAGCTTTAAAGGCCATCATCAAAGGGGAAAGGCTTTCAGAAGTCAAGAGCAATAATGATACACACAGAGCTGGAGCTGAAGGAGGAAAGTAAAATAAACCAAACCAAACAGCAGGAAATTCTCACAAATTTGCACTCGAAAAAGTTGCTAAGCTGTCGTTTCGTTTTTCCCATCGCCGCCCCGGCTTACGCAAATCCCCCAACAAACAGCTCAAAGCTCAAACGTTGCTGCCATTTATTTATTTTTTCCTTTCAATGAATTGCTTTTCCCCATATTTGAGTTAACATTTTCACTCCTCTCCTCACCTGCTCTCACCTGCAGACTGCAGGTATATGTATTTGAGAAACCATTCCGAAACCGAGACCGTCGGCAACAACTCTTTATGCTGGCGCGCTGAAACGCATAAATCAAAGGGGGTGAGGCCAAAAGCAAGGAAGCAAGCCAAGGAAAGTGGCAGAAAGCCAAGTTTCTAAACTTGATTTAATGCCGGTGCAGTAAGCAGAATACAATATATTGGCAGGTTGTTCTCCAAAGTGCGCTGGCTTAAAAGCTCTTAACTCGACTTCAGTTCAATCGCATCCAAATAAATCAACAACAGCGGCACGGCGGAAAATACTCCCGAGGCTCACAAACAGTTTCAGATTTGTTCACTGACAAATGAATGCCGTGCTAAGAAAGTTGTCAAGTTCTGCAGAGGTTCAAAGCGTACAATTCGTGGGAGGTTTGGCGCTGAAAGGATTCAATAGATTTCAAGGATTATCTACTCGTGAAAGTACTTTATCCTGGCTGGAGGGTCGTGGAAGCTTTTAGTTCGTTTTTTTTGGGAATAGTTCGCAAACCATTTTAAATACAAGTTGGATTTACACTTTTTGTGCCTGAAAAGATTGAAATGTATTTACATATTTAGAATTTCGTTTTAAATTGTTTTAAAAATCGGAGGATTATTAACACATAACTCCCATATACACATGTACCCTGAAATATAGTTATATCTTACGATTTTAAAATATTGTAGAAGCGATCGATAAATTTTGCATCGATTTCCGTAAGTTTTTGAGTTTTCTCTGTAATTCTCTCTTTTTCCCTTCCTGGGGCTTATTCTTTGTTTCTTACTTTCCTTCTCTTTCACTCTCTATTTCTTTCTCTAGCCTTTTCTATCTATCTCTTTTGCTCCAGGTTTCTACCTCTATATCTCTCTCCTTTTATATCTTTCCTTCTCTGCTTTTTTCTACACAATCAGAGACTATAAGTACAGGCATTATCGTCGAATTGGCCTCATTCTGTACTAGGCTTCCCCCTTGTTCGGATCTATAGTAACAGTGATAGCTTATCGACCGCGAAAATATCATTTGACCTGGATAATCCTGAGGTGTTTTGCTTTTGTGAAAATCCCAATTGAAGTCACTATAATATTTAATTATATAAACTTCTTTTCCATAACCAGTCAAAACAATATATTTCATAAAAACGTCGCTTTATTGACACACTTTCAAGCACATTTACATAATTTAATTATATTACTTAGCCTAATTTACAGAATATTCAGCTCATTCCATGAGATACATTATGTCACATAAATTAAATGGATTTATTTATTTCAATCAGCCAAAAAAATAAGCACAATGTTCTCATCAGTATTTATCCAGTCAGCCAGCCATATTTGTATAATTTATTTGTCGCTTTTCTTGGTTACAGACGACGACTTCTCGTACACTTAAGTCAAGAAAAGATTAATTAAATTTGTTCATATCCCTTGCTGCGCTTGAGCTTCCGTTTTCAATTAAAACTCAGCCTCCGACCACCGCAGACTTTTTATAGTTGCATTGACTCAGCCGGGTTGGCCTCGTAAAAAGTTTTTTATTTGCTATTTTACGAGTGTCTTGGCTGACTGACTGTGTTGGCTGCTCTCTGGCTAAGCTGCTTATATAGCGCAATCCTGTCTTATTCGTTTTTAATTGCATAATTCAGTTTAACTAGCTAATTGGTTAATTATGAAATCAGAAATGCAGGCGGACAACTTGGCTTACATTTTTAAATAGGTTATTAGGATAATAAGAGGTGTGATTATTATGAGGAATTTTATTTATTGGGTTAAGGTCTAAGGGTAGGAGTTGTATTGGCAGTAAAATATACAGACTAGTAACCAAATAAATAAAATAATAGTAAAAATGTATATAAATAGGAACAAAGTAAAGTAATTAAATATTTTTACAAGTACAATATCTTAACTCTCGTTTCGTTAACCATTTTTAAAGTAAAATATTTATTAGATATTGCTAATATATATCGTTGTGCGGTCTAGAATTCACAAAGAGTTTTGTTTGATTAAATCAAATTCTAAATCTTTAAGATATAGACACATATTAATACTGCTTAGTCTCCAGTTTTTAGGTAGAAAAAGATTAAAACATACTTTAAATGCCTGGCCTTAAATCTATTTCCATTCCATTATAATCCCTTATAATAATTGGTTTCTCTCTCTCTATTCGCCCGTTCTATTTACGGAAAACACTGTCCTAAACTGGGTTACAAATCGGTTTGCTGCACTGCCCCCGATCCCCTCCTGGCGGTGGTGCAAAAGGCCTCCTGCTGCTCACTCAGACAGATAATCAAATTCTCCGGCGGCGCTGCCACTTTGCCATTGGAATTGCAGGACTTCTGTGTTCCCGTCGTACCGGTTTTCTCCGCCGTCGTTGTGGATGACGTTGTGGTCGATGAGTTGTTGTTGCCCACATTCAAAGGCAACAGCGGCGGCATCTGCGGATTATTGGTCAGCAGCCGCTTGGAGCCACCTCGCCGCCTGCTGCCCTGCTTGGTGAACACGCTCGGCTCCATCTGCAGCTGGGCATTGATCTCCTGCTGATTCATGCAGGTGAAGGCCTTGAAGAAGCTCTTCCGGAAGTTCTCACTCAGAAAGGCATACAGTATGGGGTTAACCGCCGAATTGGAGTAAACCAAGGCGCCGAGGAGTAGGAATATAAGTATCTCCAGCCGGGACAGATCCCGCTGGGCGGGATTGGAGTTGATCAGCGCCAGCTGCGACATCCAATGGGGTAGCCAGCAGCAAATGTAGACCGTAATAACGGTCAGCACCAGGCGGGTGACCTTCCGATGGGCCCGCCGCTTCTCCTTCGACTTGGCGGCCTGCTTGGGACCCACCGATTGGAGCTTCCTTATGACCAGATAGTAAAAGCTCAGGATGAAGCACAGCGGCGTGGCGAAACCCAGGAAGAAGGTGTACAGTATGAAGGTGGTGCCCGAGTGCTTCTTGTACGCATCCGGCCACATGATGTTGCAGGAGTAATTAATGCCATCCTCCTGCTCCACCGTACTGGCGTACAGGATCACGGGCAGCATCAGGACTGCCGACGTGGTCCAGGCCACCGCCGACACTATCTTTGCTATGTGCAGGGTTCGATAGCGTGGCGAGGAGATGGGATGACACACGGCTATATAGCGATCCGCCGACATGATCAGCAGGAAGATTGAGGAGGTAAACGATGTAATCGAAGTGCTCACCATATAGGCCTTGCACATGAACTCCCCGAAGCGCCAGCTGCAAATCCTCATGGTGTACAGCAGGAAGGGTATTCCTATCAAGAAGCACTCGTCGGCCACGGCCAGGTTCAGGATATATATGTTCGTCACCGTTTGCATCTTGGAGAAGCGCAGCACCACATAGATCACCAGGGTGTTGCCGAACAGTCCGATGATGCACACAAAGCCATACAGCACCAGGGTGAACAGATCCGCCAGGGAGTTCCTCGTGGCTATGCAGTGCTGATACGTGGGCAGCTCGGTGCCATAAACAGGTTCCTCTGGCTGCATAGTGGAGCTACTCATCCTATGACTGAGCTCCGTGGTGTACATGCTCTCGTTGGCACCATACCAGTTTGTGGTATTTGAATACGACGAGTCCGGGGCTATATCCCCCCCACTAACGAACTGGAGAACGCCCATCATCAGCCAGGTAAACATCATGGTGGTGCTGGGGTCCGGGTCCACTCTCCAAACGTAATTAATTTAATCAGTGGCGAACTGCTGCCCTCCTCTCGTTATGGTTTCGCACATTTTGATGGTCCTGGAATATAAATTTCATTATCACATAAAGTGTTTTCATAGCTCGGCGTTTGTTTGTATAACTATGCTAAATATTAAAATTGCAACTCGCATATTTTGCTGGTCGAAATTGATTGGTTTCTAATTAAAATGTTTTGAGAAGAGCGTGAAAATGTTGCTAAATTTAAATTGGATAATTTGGTGGATGGATAAACCAGTGGCTAACTATGTTTCGGTCAATTGAGTAAACTCCAATCAGCGTTTTAATTTTCTCTGTGAATTAATAGCGAATAAATAGTGGAATCATTGGCATATTTTTAATTAATTCTAGTTACACTTTATTGCCTTTCTAATTTGATAGTAAATAAACAGTGGAAATATTTAATTAAATCTCTCAAAAGCTCCCGCATTTATTATTAATTTGAGTTAAATTAGATTTGCTATCTAAATAAATATTAAATAAACACAGAATATATTTAATGTGGTCGCTAATAAGCTCCCTAATTTATTATAAATTTTAATTAAATTTCATTTCCTTTCAAAATTCTTTGTAAATATAATTGTTAGCGAATTATCAGTAAAGATATTTAAATAAATCTCTAAAAGGCTTCAAAATTTTTTAATAATTAATTTTGAATTTCATATAATTTCCCTCTAAATTGGTAGTAAATAAACCTTGAAAATGTTTAATTAAATCTCTAAAAATCTCTTACAAACAAAGGAAATATTTAGTTAAATCTTTTATAAGCTTCAACATTTTTCATTTAATTAAATTTCTCCTCTAAATTGATAGTAAATAAACAGTAGAAATATTTATTTATATTTCTTAGAAGCTTAAACAATTTAAATTAATTTAAATGTCCTTTGATATCCTCTCTAAGTTGTTAGTAAAATTGCTGGGAAAATATTTAATTAAAGCTCTTAAAATCTTGCCAATTTGTTATTATTTTAAATTTAATTTAATTGTCTCTTTAAATTAATAGTAAATAATCGTTTAAATAATATAATTGAATCCCCCAAAAGATCATACATGACTAATATGAAATAAAACCATTAAAAGCGTATTTCAAAAAGGACCCATTTTCCCTTAAAATGATGTTGTTTTTCATCCTCACTCATACACACTCCAGAGTCAACATCTTTAAATGGCACTTGGTGAGAAATTATTGAACTCGCACTTGGACTCTGACAAATCGTATGTTTCCCCAATTGAAAAACACAACTCCGCAGGCTTCACAGCCAGACTCTTTGCCGAAGTTTCTTAAAAACTTTTACAGCCACTTTTGGGGGAACTCATTCTGGGTATACTGTAAACTTTTCCGGGAACAACTTGTAGAACATCAAATTTCTATGGAAAAATATATAAATTATGACATAAATCATCTGTTTACTGCTTACAGAGAGAGCGAGAGAGCCTTTAAAGGCCCCATTCATTTGCACGCAGTAAAAGTTGTTGATTTATGATAAGTAAGTTACGCTAAATTTGATTTGTTAGGCGCTGCAAATTAACATTTAAATTGAAATAAAATTGCGTACAATTTGTCAAATCAAACAAAACAAAGTACAAACAACTCTCTAATAATTTCACGTCCAAAGTAAATAAATAAATAAGGCATAGCGAAAGGCCTGGGCGGCATTTATGCAAATGTCAGGTGAAAATATTTGCCTAATCAAAATTCGCATGCCTATAGCCAGCGTCAGGGGTCAGCGTTTAATGCTTGACCTCCAAGGATACGAGTCCTTAATTAAGCCGCTTAGTTTATCAATGCATGTGGGGCTTATGTGTCAAATTAACTCTCATCAGAAGTCTTTGTCTTGGTTTAGCCAAATTAAAATGGCTTTGCATATTAGCCAGTTAATTCCGAAGCCATAAATCAACATTTAGTTTGGGCATTTCTGACAAAGACTTACGCAGACTAATTTTGGCTAAAAGGCTGGAAATGTGATGTGTGGGAAACTTACAAAATGAATCTTTAACTTGGATGGGGGTAAGGAATAGTTTAACCTTGAGTATGTTTAGTTTAACAAGCTAAACTTAAGGTTAAGCAATTTATTTTATCTATTTTATATGTTTTTATATTAAATTACTCAAGTTTTGTTTCGAAATTTCGTTTAAAAATTTTTTAAATGCCTTATATAATCCTTTAACGAGAAAATGTACTTTGTTTTTGAAAACTCAAAGTTCCTTCAATGCGATTTAGGTGTGTCGAATATTTAAATTTGATTTTGCAGCCAAAAAGTTTCGTCTTAAACTTATAATGAAGACAGAAATATGTAAATTCAAGCAAACAGCGGTTTATTAAGTTTAAAATAAATTATCTGGTCTTTGGGCTGTTAAATTAAATTATAATACATTTTCCATTTTATGCGGCATTAAATATTCAATGCAATTTGCTGTTTCTTTGAAATTTTCTTGGTCACTGCACATGCATCAATTCCCATGTTTGCTTTGGATTAGACCAACAAGATATGTACTTTAAGTTAATGGCCAGGAGTTATGGGTTTTCCCAACATCAGGCAATGCTACTCCGATTGCCTCAATATTTGTGGGTCACAAGCTGCTCCCAAGAGCAATTAAACATGAATGGGGATTTAAACTGTTAAAGGTTAATGAGCTGTTGAAGTGAGTTTAATTCTCGCTTTGCAATTAATCTGGAATGACTATATTAATATTATTGAAGTTACCTTTTAATATGATAAGCAATTAAAACAAATACCTATTAATTTTAAGCTTTGTTTTCTATGGTATTTATGAAATAAATAATTCCAGTTCAAAATCGCTGTATTAAAAAACAATTACATTAGTTCTTTATCTAACTAACTAAAGCCTTTTCTATTTATAACATTAAATATATTATTAAGAATTTATTTTCTTGAAAAAAATGAAAAGAAACTATGATTTATTATTTACCTAAAGATATATCCTTTATTCCACATCCCTTTTCCTTTTATACAACTTCTCCATGTTATTCGATATTCTAAGTGGCAAGCCCTATTCCACATTTTACCGCCGTGTCACGTGCTGTTGTTTGTTTGATCAAGGAATTAAATCCCAGACCAGCGACAGGTGTAAATCCCCCCCGGCAATCTCGCCCCAGTGCTATCATCATCGTTACCTCCTGGATTGTTGTTCGACATTTATTGTTGCTGTTGCTGTCGTTTGGCTTTTATTGTTGCTGCGAGTGCAACTGTTATCGGCAAACCGCAATGGAGGCACAAATTGCAAGATTGCCTGCGTTGCAATGGGAGTGGAGACCCCCTCCTCTCACCCTTAAAAAAGGACACAAAGTGGAGATGAAGGGGACAGAACAGGACACACATGTGCTGCAGTTGTGTATCTGCACAATTCACTTGATGGCAGGCAGCAGACGGCTGAGACCATTTCAAAGAAAGCTGCTGACTTAGTTTTCTTCGGGGAAAAGAGAAAGGGAGGAGGAAAAGAAATATATAGGAAGGATGTACTTGTAGAAAAATTCCAAGGGATTGAAAAATAGTTTCTTGAATTTGGGAACAGAGTTTCGAATGCATATAGGTACAATTATAATCAGTATAAAATCTATATCTTTTATATAAAATTGATTGTATAATTGATAGCTGAAAATATGATTTTTAAAACATTTATTTATGGAAGAGAAATATATTAACTTTGAAGACTATATTATACAATAAAGTGTTCATATTAATAAAATAATAGTTACTTAATTTAATATTTAATGAACAAACATTTTAGAAAAATATTAACGGTTTGACTTATATTTCTTTAAAGTTTGAAGGGTTTTTTTTTGTTAAGTGCACACTGCATTTTGAGGTCTCAGCTGAGCTTGGGGATATGGGACACCCCAAGGAAGGTGACGAAGCCATCATCTGCTCATCGCTCCCTTGACCACATTTTGTCAGCTCTCTCTCCCCCCTCTCTCTCCCTTTCTGTCTCCCCATCCCTTTCTGTGTTAGTGTCCTGTGTGCGCTGCGGCATTTATTAAAAATTTATGCACTTTATGAGACCCTCAAGACAAGGGTCTCGGTCTCCAATGCATTTCGTTCGCAGCTTTGGTTGATGGACATGCGTTGAGACCCTTGACAATGTGACGAAGGGCTATAAAAATCAGCATTTTTAGCTTAGGAGTAAGCTTATTTGGTGGCAGAGAGTTTAAGCATAAAAGGCACTGCTGAAGTTACTATTTAATTTCAAATAATTGAATATTATATACATAAATTCTATTTAAGGGTTGAAAACTCTTATCTTTAAATTATTTCTATAAGTATTCATGCAACCCTATTTATATAAGCCATATATCACTCCCCTTTCCCCCAATATTCCCTCGCTTATCGATCATTATCATTGCCACTTAATGTTCAACATTTTCATAATTCATCTGAACAAAGCTCAATGCTCTCGAATTTTCGCTTAATTAATTAAAACTTTATCAAAAGTTTACACAAACCGCAGTCGCTGTTGCCTGTGCGTGCGCGTGTGTGTGTCGAGATTATGTTACCAAAAATACAGTTAGTATGCCACAGAGCAGGGAGTGGAAGAATATATGGCTTAAAGAGAAAGGCAGAGGCCTGAACCGAGCAGAAGGATGCAGGCAGAAGGCTAAAGGAGTCGTCGTCTGGCTGGCTGGCTGGCAACAGCTTGGCAAATGTTTAGCCGCTCGCTTTGGTTTCAAGTAGCAACAACAAACATGGCGCAAGTAATTCATGGGCGGCGAGCTGGGTAAATGGAGGGGGGAGAGAGGGAGGGGAGTTGCGGGAAAAAGGACGACCCGGAGGCATGCGAGGAGCATAATTTTTGGGATAAACACCAAGTACAACATGCATACAAGCCAGCTCTAAACACATGCTGACACTGTTCAAAAATATATGAAATTTAAGAAATAAATTCAAAATTAAATTTATTATTAGGAATACCCATATTTAGTTCTACGATTTATTTTCCTAGTACACTTAAGGTTATTATAATTTAGTGCCAACCAAAAATGTAAGTTAAATACAAATTTCATAGATTGCTGAATATAATGTAGCGGCGTTATGCATCTTACTTAGCCTTGTTCCTTTGTATTAATATTAATACCTCAGAAACTATTAGATCTAGAGCTACCAAATTTGATGACAACATTCTTAAAGGGTAAAGGCAGATAAGGATTGTTTTTAAATTTAACCACGCCCTCAACCGCCCACGCTAATCATTAAATAGTTACAACCTTTAATTTTTCTCGCTTGCAGCTTGCTCCTTTTCTTTGTGTGCTTCCCTTACTCTTCCATAACTCTCATTCCTTGAGACATATTTTTTCTCTCAGTGTACGAATACAAGCCTGCATGTGTATGTATGCAAATATGACTAGCAAATTTGCATGTATACACAACACAAACAAAACACACTCACTCACACACGAGCACACACAGCCGCATGTCAAGTGCACTTGGGTGTGTGGGTGAGGCAGAGGTCCTTGTTTTAGGACTGGGCTTCGGTTCGGCTGAGTTTAGTACGGGATGCTTTAGTTTATGGAGCAGCGGCGACTGTAGTGCAACATAAACAAAACTCACTCACCTCAGTAGCCGCCACTAACGCTGCCTCGTAATTTTGTCCCCATCTCTAAAATCCACCCATCTCACTTACACGTTAACTCGGTTTTACGCTGGCATCGCACTTAATCTTTGGGGACACATTTTTGGCTTTTGGCCACAGGTTGCCACTCACCTGACCTTTTGGCACCGAATGAAAATACACACACTAAAACAAGTGTTGCATAATAAATACAGCACACATACATAGCAGCCGCCACAACCAACACAAACGCCGGAAACCGACAACAACAAGTGCAATTATAATCCCGGCGGCTTTTGTTTTGGAAGCTCTTGGCTGTTTGTAGTTGCACCTGTTGGTTTTGGTTTGAGTAGCGCCCACTAGAAAAAAAAACACTAAGGATAATCGTCCTTTGTTACATTTTTAACATACTACAAGTGGGTGTGTGTGGGTGTTTTTTGCCTCTAAATCCCTTATGGTGTAATATGCAATTATTTAATACCGGAATTCGTTATGCAATGCAGCTTTTATCTTTTTGTTCTAGGAGAAATTAATTAACTTTAAGAGTATTTAAAACTCTCTTCCTCCAGACATCCTTTAAGGGAATTCCCCATACAGGATGCTCTTACTAATCGCTTTTCACCTTGGTATGGCCATAAGTTACCACTTCCGGTCACTTCATTGACTATCTGCTGGCTGATGATTCTCCGTTTGCGGTCAGTTGTGGGGACACACACACACACTGTAGCTGCATCCGGGATAAAAACCACCTGAATGCGGTAGAATGTTGCTCCCTCACACTTGGCCTGGGGGCTCAATTATGCCGGGTGTTCATTGTTAACCCATCCAGGGAAATAATGCCTGGTACCCGGCCTTGCGGTCTCCACCGTCGGGGGGCTTCTCCGTTGGGCTTTCTTTTTATTTATGGGCACTACATGGACGGGGGACGCTCTATTTGCTCTATTCCCTTCATTTGTCAGGGGAGGAGGAGGAGGAGGAGCAGAAGCTGGCGTCTGTGCCTTTCAGCACACATATTTGCACCTGTGGGTGGAGGCAGAGAATCCAGGTGGGGTTTGCCTTTGATGTGGTCCCCTGTTGTTGTTTCAGCTCAGCTTCTGTTCCTCTTCCTGCTCCTGTTGCTGCTCCTGTTGCCGCTGCCTTTGGTTTTTGTGGTCTCAACTGCAGGCGGCTGGCCAAAAACTGAAATCTGCCATCGCTTTTCCACTCTGTTTCCCCATTTTCACCTTCCATGTTCCACATTTCCCCCCACTCATACCATGTAGCTTTGTTCATTGTTCCCGCTGCCACACCCTCGATTCCTATAGCTTTGCCGATTTTGTACTTTTTCCCAGCCGCCGACTTTTTTACGCCGCTCGGATTCAATGGAGCTTTGAAAAATGTTTGTCAATTGCATGCTAAACGTTTTTCGTTTTTACTGATTTGTCACAGGATATTCAAGAGGGGGAAAGAGGGGGGAAATGTTGTGAAAATATTTACAGGATGTCACGCAATGTGTTAACAACTTAAAGATTTGCAAGTGAAACATTTGTCGGATTTTTATAGTGAATTTTCGGGCAGTACTTTTAATTTCAGAAGCTTCTGTGACTCGCTCTCCTTTTTCTGCCTGTAAGCTTATCAGCACACATTGCTCTAAACCCTCTTTAGAAAATTGTATCAAAATTAATTCGTTTCGTTTCCTTTTTCATTTCCATGGACACTCTTTCCGTAAGCGGTTTAGGACTTAAGCCTTCTTAATTTGCCTCAAATGTGGGGACACCCACTTAAAGCCGCCTTAAGGAGGGGCGATTTAAGGCGAAAATCGGTTTATCAAATATGGGCATTCATAGCTTTTAGCGGGTAATCCATTTGCTTAGCCAATATACAGAGTTTACCCCCCTCACCCTGTAAACAATTTAGTTAAAGTTCAGCCTGGCTTAGGGCATCGCTTAACACTCCCGAAGTGCAATTTATGGAGCATTCCCTCCTCCCCTAGACACTCTCTGCAATTTGCATAAATTAACACCAAAATATAGCTGAAGGCCCCCCCGTTGCCTGATTCTGATTCTGTTTCTGATTCGATGTGTTTATTGTCCGATGGTGGATGCACTCATTACCCATGTGTGTGTGTGTGTGTGTGTGTGTGTGTTTGTGTCTGTGGATGCTCCGATAGTTCCGCTGGCAAATTTAACATAATTTTGAAGAGACCATTGACAATAATTGGGGTGTATTTGGGAGTGGTGGCGGGGAAGGCGGGTGAGGCGGGTGAGGGGAGTGCCAGGCAGGGATTATGTTGCATATGTTGGTGGGGGACTAACGAATCCATGCCATGCCATGCCAGGCACGAAGTATTCACACTAATTGGGCGCCAATCGAAAATCCTTTGTTGGCGGTGCGTTGCGGGGCCCTCAGCAGCATTTTGTCGGGTAAAATCACCGCCTTTTGGGGTTATGTAACCACAGGATTTCGGTTTGGCGGCGTTTCCAAAAACTATTCTCGAAATTGGGTGATTTTTAAATAATTTTTTTGAATATTTTCTAGCAGTTAGAGGAGTAGGAATGGCAGAAAATAGCGATATATCGATACTGTATTAACCCTCTTGATATTTAATAGATATTTAACGTTGCGATATATACGCGATAAATCGATATTCTGTTTGATGTATCAAAGTGTGCCATGTGTAAAGAAAATATAAATCTAATACAAAATTTGGCTTAAAACATGTTTTTGGTAAAAGAAAAAAACACAAATAAATTATTAATTTTCGTATATGTGTTCGCTATTATCGGTGATATCAATTTGTATACCCTTGCATGGTATTATAATTTTAGTCAGAAGTTTGCAACGCAGTGAAGGAGTCATTTCCGACCCT
>JAEIIU010027194.1:0-10856 GCA_018874675.1 Drosophila baimaii | reverse complement strand
AAAGGGACATGCAGTTTCGATTATCAAATGTACTTATTATTTCTTAATACATCGAGTGATGATGAGTGATGATTACTATTTTTGAAAACTAATACAATTTCCTACGGAATATACCTAATTTGAAAGAATTCCAATGAAAGTTAACAAAGTTATGGACATTTGAAAATAAAAAATTGTTTTCTGTATTTTATTTTTTGCTTTGACCTTAATTAAAAAATATAATTATATATTTTTTTTTTTTTGCAAAAAGGTATATCCTTACAAGTACACTTTGAATTGAGTGAATTGGACCATTAGATCAAGACCTGCGTTTGAAGTTCGGATGAAAAAAATGGTTTCAAGAAAAACGCGTTTAAAGTTTTGAATGTCACTCGAAACGCCCGAGGCAGTCAAAAAAAAATACAAAAATATACATAAATTACCGTAGAATTGAAAGCAAAAGATCATTTAAAGATCTAATACCTAACCCAAATATTTCTACTAATAAATATACCATTTCTTCAGTGCCACAATATTTTATTATTATTCAATCAATTATTTTTATGGTTCAATCACGTTGCCATCTCCGGGCAGCTTGGCCCCATCGTAGACGCGTGTTTATTTGGCACCACAAATGCGTTTCCTCTCCTGCGGATCGCAGTGGGTTAAGGGTGGTTCAGTTCGGCTCGACTCCGTTTGGTTTGGTTGGGTTTTCGGGCTGGTTTGGTTTGGTGTGGTCTGTGGCAGCGACGTCAGCAGCGCTGCGGTTGTCGCTTAATGGAATTCCGTTCTTGCATTAAATGTGACACACAGAGAGAAGCTGCCAATTGGAATGCCTCACACCCTTTACACACGCACACACACAGTCACACCACACCCCCCCGATAGACAGTGACAGTTGCCGTTAGCAGTCACAGTTAACTGTTACGAGTTGTCCTGCGGTTTGGCTTGTTTAAGTGTTAAATTAACGTTTTAACAGTTTCGATTATTCCGCCAGTTAATTTTTAATGTTTTCCGAATGAAAACCAACAAAAAACAAAAAAAAGAAAACTTGGCCACGCGGCAGGAAACATTTCCGGATGTCCTTGGGCCTCCATGTACATTTTCATTAGTTTAATTAAAATTTTATTCGTCCTTCTGCGTGTGTGCGTCCTTAGAGTTTCCTTTGCAGTTTCCTTTTCAAATTGAACCGCAAAAGTTTTCGGGTGGCAGGCACACAAAGGATTGTGTCTGCTAGTGTGTCCTGTGAGTCCTGCACTCGAGTGGCCCTGGCCCTTCTGCTGCGGCTGCTGCTTCCATTGAACTGGCCGCAAAACTTTTGCCACACGCATTCATTTCAATTTGCCTTTGTTTTGTCCATCTTTGGACCGGCTTGGACCAGCGACTCCTTGCTGCATGTCCTTCTGGCCATTGACAGGCCTTCCACGGACCACACACATCCCCCCATATCCTTTTGTGGCTAGTTGGATGGGGAGATGGGGGGATGGGGGGCGAAGGGGAAAAACTAAAAATAAATGTTGCTCGAACGTATGGCCACAGAAATTATTGCGGTTTCCATCGAACATCGAAAGGAGGATGTTCGGGAAAAGTGCTCGCCAAAGGACATTAAACATTGATGTTGCCCCAGGAAAAATATGGGTTGGGGAATACCAGGCAGACGGAGGAGAATTATCGCATTAGGACTTGCGGTTGCCACCATTAAGCGGCTTAAAAGTTTGCTAAATCAGAATGGGTTTCGGGCTCAGAAACTTGGACGGGAACTGCTTACTGAAAAATAGTTAGGAAATAATAAAGGCATTGTATATAAGTTTTCTGTTTTTATATATACCTTGCATAATAGTTTTTACAGATTAAAAATATATAAACAATATTTCACCTAACTTCTTGACCTTTTTCTTAATTTTTTTTCCTCTATTAATCTTAAGTCAAAGCCATTTATTTCCCCTTTGTAAACTTAAGCTAATTTTAGATGAGTTTTGAGCCACATCATTTACCAAATCGCTCCACATCACATCATCAGCCAGCCCCTTATCCAGCCTTGGGACATTATCATTAAGGACACTGACCCACTCGAGATAAATGATTCCAATGATGAGGTCTGAATGTGCTCACCTACCCGCATCACCAGCCTAATTAACTCATTAGACAATGTCAACCGGATGCAAAGGAAAAAACACCCTAGATCCTAAAAGAAAAAACCCGAATTCGGGTGAAATGTTAAATGTGCAGCATTTACGCATTCCCAATTTGTTGACAAACAAATAACACGAAGGATTTACAGCAAATTACGCGCAATTTTTCTACACTTTTCTCTCAAATCCGGACAAACAAAGGACACCCCAAAGCAACGCAAAAAAAAAAGGATCTATTTGGACTAAGCTCGGCAACTTGTCCAGAACTCAACTCAACTCGCATTTTGGGATGTGTACATATGTCCCGTGAAATTTAATTTAATCAAAGGCCAAACAAGGACGACCATCAAAGAAGGGGGGGACTCAACCAGCACAAATCAATCTCGGCGATGCAGGCCAGGAATCCCCAAAAGGCGGATGATGCTCCTTCGGCCATCAGGACAAACGAACAGAGGAAAAAAAGTACAGAAGGCGTGCCCCAAACAGGAATTGATTAAAGCGAAAAGAAAGGGGACGCACAATGCAGCAGCAGGCCAGTGTCCTTTTTTGCGTTCCTGATTGTCTGACCGTAACTTGTTTGCTCGCCTTTAATTTCATTTGCGCGCGGCATCACCCGAAGTCGCTTTCTTGGATTTCCCTTGGCTTTCCCCCATCTTCGGGGCTTTGTCCTGCTCCAGGACCTCCCCCTTTTGGCTGTACCATTTCTACTACTGCTTTCATTTACATGCTTGAATTGTCATTGTAGCGTTTAGCAATTTTATTGTCCTTGCCCTCCACAATCCAGGATTGTGGGTGGGTTCTTGTCTGGTCTTCGTTGGTCTTTGCTCCCCTTTTCGGTTGTGGCCTGTGATTTATGCGCATATGCTAAGCTTGGCCGGGGTGAACTCTGACCCTGGGCCATGGGGTGGCTCCGATAAGAAGAGGATTTTTTTTTCCTTTTTGGCCAGTATTTCCTTTGCTTTTGGGCAAGGGTTTGACGCCTTTGCCAAAGAGAAATGGATCTTTAATTTGCCACAGCCGATTGAATTAGGCAAGGATGGCAACGGGAAGATAAGATATAGCCAAGGGGTAGACATCCAGATGGGTCGTGGGTAAATTTGGGAACTATTTATAGTTTTGAAGAATATAAGCTGTACATCTACTAACAATTGCGGAATTATGAGCTTATGTTTCCTTTAAATATCAGTATTTTAAGGATGTGATTGATTGATTTTTAAACATTTCTTAAGTTCTTTCTTCCTAAAAGTGTAGATAGATATAAAATGTATCTTTAGCTCACAAAACTTAGTGCATGTTTATCTTAAATTGCTTTAATTTGTATGAAAAATATTTAAGAGGTGGTAATATAATTTTTAATAAATTTATTTTTAAGCATTTCATAATGTTGTATTTTTTAAAAGTCTAGATAAATATAAAGTGTATCTTTAACTTACAAAATCAGTGCCCCTTTATCCTAAATTGCTTTCATTTGCATAAAAAATATTTAAGAATTGTTTATAGTATCATTTAACCCTCACAAATTAGTAAAAAATTTCATGAAAACGTTGTTCACACTTAATTCATATTAAAGAATGGTTTAATAATTATATTAAAATTTGTACCTCTTCTTTTTTAGAATAAAAAACCTCTTCAACTCCTCATCCATTACCTAAAACACTCCCCAGAGCAGGACAATCAAGCGGAACTGCAGAGTTTCTAACTTGGCGAAGGGAGTGAGTATGGTAAGGATATCCAGGGGTTACGGATGCACATGCATAGAGAGATAACACAGCTCCACACACATTAACCATATCTATTAAAGTGGGAGTGAGAGCCCGGCGACAGGCGACAATGGGCGACCCTTCAGACAGCGGATAATAAATGGCGTCGCGACAGTTTCCTTCCCGGGCCATACACCCAGCTCAAAAAAAAAAAAACGAAAGAAAAAATGGAGGAACTTTCCGTATCCGGAGCTAAGAAAGGTTCGTGTCTAGCACTTGGGAGGCGTGGCGGGCACAGCACCTGGGTCCACTCGCAAAGCGGCCACGCCACATAAATTCCAATGGTTCGCTTGCTTTCGGGCTTACAAGTTTGGCAAATTTGTGAAAATTACTTTTTGTTTATTGTGCTGAAAGCACAGACGGGCGGGCGGCCAGCGCTAAGCTTGGAGCTAAGGCCAAGGAAATGGAGAGTCCTGCCGCCCCCCTCGGTAAATTGCCCGGCCCCCTTAAGCTTGGCCATTAACATTGAGTTGTTCTCGTTGCGGGGTTTTCTTTTCTGTTTTTTTTTTTTTGGCTGCTCTTCCTGCTTGTTGTTTTAATAATTTGTTCCTTAGGGCTGCTCCACCTACACATGGCTCGTAAATATTCCCCTAGATGTGTGTGTGTGTGTGTGTGTGTGTGCGTTGTCCTTGCTCCCTTTTTCGGGGGAGCAGGGAGAACAATTGTTGTTTTCACACCATAATCATAAAAGGTACAAGCATAATTATTATTTTTATGTCCCTGCCACTTATTGTAAAGCAGCAAATTGCCTGACCACACATAAAATGCTACACCCAAGGAAGGATCCTACGTGGGAGTCGTCCTTTATGAAGAGCCAGACTATGGTTTGGGAGTCTGGGCTGGGCCAAGTGGCTGGGCAAAAAATTGTAATTTTGGTCCTGTCCTCGCCGGCTAACTAATGTCCTCGACTGGCGCTTCCTGGCGCTCAGTTAGTGAATATTTATGATTGCCGGCCTTAGAGAGGAAGCGGAAGAATGCAAGAGCACAGCCCGTGAACTGGCTGAACTCTTTTCTTTTCTTTGTTTCAGTTTCTTCCTGCTTTATTTTTGGGGGGGATTCTTAGTCCTCTCCGGAGAGAGGTTTATGGCACAACTAAATTATAAAAGATATGAATGAGGCAACTATAAGGGAACTATGTTTGTTTAAAGTGAGTTTTCTGAGATTTTACAGAGATACGTTCTTATGAGTAAATAAAATCATTGCAAAGGAGTTATTTTCGCTGAAAAACAATATATAAAACTTGAAGAGAGGTTTAAAAATTCTGTAAGATTTAAAAATAAAGTAGTTTCCTTTTAAAAGTAATTCAGAAATTAAACTCTTCCATAAATAACAAGAAACGCGAAACCCTTCCTTAAACATTACTTAAAATTCTTTCTGCACATAAAAAAATAAACAACCTCTGCACCCTCTTGGCCAGCCACCCCCAAACCCATCAATGTCACCCTCTACACCCCCTTCTGGGGCTTAGGAAATCATTCAATTGTGCAGGTAAATGGACTGCAAGCGACAGTCCAAGACCTCCGACCCCCAGACAGACCCATAAAAAAGGGTTACGAGTCCAGAAATGTTTCACATACAATTGCACAAAACATGGCAACCGAAAAAAACACTTCACTGAAAGGCAGCTGAAAATAACAAAAAGAAAAAAAAGAAAAACCCAAAAAAAAACCGAAAGAACGCAGAAAGGCTGCCACCACGTCGTGGTCAGACTTAATCACTTTTATCCGGACAGGCCTTCGATGATTCGTAATCCTTTTAAATGCCCCTCTCGGGCAGATTTATTAGCTGCACGTGATAGTGGTGGCGCCTCCTCCGAACCAAAAAAAAAAATAGGTATCGGCTACGAAAACCATCAAAATCCACGCCCCCAGCGAGCTCCCTTAATGCTAATTTATGGACGAGCTGAGTTTGCATGAGGAGCGCAACTTATTCATGAGCTGCCTGAAATATGGTTTCATATAAATGCGTGTACATAAATTTATATTTCCTTTTGGTGCATTTGCAAATCGTTGGGGGAATTATGAACTTTTGCCGGGGCGGGGGGAGGGGCTGGCGGTGTGCGCCCAAACGTCAGCGGAAAAACCATTTTAATTAGTAAAAATCTCTTTCCCTGCCAACGTTTCGTATACGTAATATTTATTTTGGCGCGATTTTGACGAAACTAGAGGGGGAGGCGGGAAGGAGTGGGTAGGCGAAAATTAAAAACGGAAATTCAACGACAGAAAAAAGCTGGTAAAATACTTATACCTTTCTGGGGGGAGAAACGTAAATTTATTTGCTCGGTATTTTGCATATTTATATGGATATTTAAAAGGGGGATAAACATACCTTATTTTAAAGGGTTATCAAAAAAGATATTAAAAGAAGATAGTAGGAAGGTTAAAGAGTACTTAATTAAATAATATAAAATAATATTTTTAGAGAACAAACTATTATGAGAAAATAAATATTTACTAAGTAAGAATTATTAATTTAAATATTTCAAGTTATCCCATTTAATAATCTAAAATAAAAACCATCTCCCCACTGCAAGTGCTACACACATTTTCCTTGAATTTTCATTATTACAAAAACCCCACCAAAAACCCTGAAGATAAAAAAGAGTAAGGTGAAGCGAACAAAAAAAAATTGGTAAAATTATGGCAAAACTTTTGAACAGTTTTTGAACAATAAAAAGCAAATGGCGCTGGATAGAACTTGCCACCAGGACGCTGCCACGCCCCTCATTTTGTGTGTGGAGCGAACCGCACATTAGTAGTTAGTGCAAGCAGGCGGTGTTCTAACTTTTGAATAAATACAATAAGAGGCGGACGAGTGAAGGGGAGGCAGTGGCTCCCAGCAGCTCCACTCCCCGGGCGCCACTTTAGACAATGAAGCGTATAATGCTAAATATCGCTCTGGCAACCGCATCCAGCTGTCGTCCTGTCCCCCAGTCCCTCAGACCACCCCACGGTTGATGGTGTCTCTTCCAGCAACTATGCTGAATAATTTTGTGCGCTGCGCGGTTTGGCAACAATTGCTTTCATTATGGGAACATTTTTTGTTCGACTGGAGAGATGGGAGGATGGGAGGCTGGGAGAATGGGTGGCGAGGGGCGGCAAAGTGGTTGGCTCCACCTTGGGAAACCCCTTGATGATGTTACATCTACTCCGGCTGCTGCGGTTGCGTTTGGGTTGGTTGGGGGCCCTTGTTGTTTGTGTTTGTGTTTGTGTATTTTGTATCCTGCGGCCGCAGATACATTATCCAAAATTTGCATAAAATAAATAAATTAAATATGCCAGACATGCGGTGCGCCGTTGGTCGCCAGGAATAGCCAGAGAGTTGGCCGGGCCAAGTGCACTGCAAGAAATGCGGGAGGTTAATACAATTAAGGTTTAATTTAATGAAGAAGAAACATTTGGGTCAAAACAAGGGCTGGAGTTTAATTTGGCTTTGTAGGAAACTATAAAAAGTGGGGGTTTTCCATGAAACTATTAATATAGGAAATCTCTTTTAAATATTAAATATTAAATAAACAATTTATTTTGGCTTCTTAAGCTTCCGCTAAATTAACATAAATCAGAAACAGAAATAAAGTGCAATTAGAATATATTTTTTAATAAATAAGATGTCTATTTAAAAGCTTAAAAATATATTTTATTCAAGATCTATTGAGACTTTATTTTATACATATAGTTCTTAATGCCCTTAAACATATAGTTTGTAAATAATAAATATTTTAAAAAGCTTAAAAAATGGTTTCCTTATATATTATTCATTATTTGAGACAATTAATTCTTTATTTTTCTTTTCCCTAACAACTGAAACAATTGTATTACACTTTATAAACACTAGAGCACTATAAGCAAAAATATAGTTCAAGAAATATAAGGATATATGTACTATAAGAGTTAGTTACATTTTTGTTTATCATAAATACATTCCGTGTTAAGAAACCATATACAATATATTAAAAATATTATACAAATATTATTATAATAAGAATTTGTATTAGCATACTTTAGATTGAAACCGTATACATTTTTCACTCTATTTAAATGCCAATACTTTCTTTTAATTTCCCTCAGTGTAGAGAATCTTGCTCCATTCCTTCACTTGGCCGTTCAAAGTTTCCATTTTATTATCGCGCTGAACTAGAGAGCGGGTGGCAAAACGTTTGCTGGCGCAATAGAGCGGGCTGCCATAAAAGGGGGGGAAGGATGCTCAAAAGTCCTTGGCCATCGAACAGCTGCAACATTTTTGAAGCTGTCCAGGGGACTCGGCTGCTCGGCTGCTCCTCTGTGGCTGAAACGTGGCAAAAAGGCAGCCAGGATGCGCTACGTTGCGTTTGCTTGTCATGCTCCGTTGCGTGATTTTTGTCCACCCCCGGTGTCCTGATGCTGGTCCTGGACCCCCAGCCCCCAACTCCTTCGGTAGCTTCATGCACGAGTTGTTGTCCTGTCGGCCGCCCCCCTTATGTTGTTGTTGCCAGCGCTTTTTGGCATCCGCTGCCTCATGGAGCACATGGCCATAGTCTGCGGCATTAACTTCATGCCGCTTCATTTTGTTGGGCGTTTTTCGGGCTTTTTCGTTGGTTTTCTTTTTTTTTTTTTAAGCTCTGGCTGCTCCCCGAAATGGCCGCTACAAAATTGGTTCGTTTGGTCGCCGAAGGCACTTAAATTTCCCTCCGGCGGCATTTGTTTTTGCCATAGTTGTTGATGCTGATGTTGATGAGGATGGCGGCGGCGATGGCGATGGCGGCGCAGCGATGGTGTGTGTGTGTGTGTGTGTATGTGTGATGGCGGTGGGTTTGTTGTAGTTCAATTTGTGCGCTGCGGTTTAATGAAATTTAGTTGTTAGTTGCTGCACGTTTAGCTTTGCATAGAAGTTCGCACCCCTTTTCCCTCTGCTGAATAACCGAAAAACCCCACACGACCAATTTTCAAACGGATGGGCGGTCCACGGAGGCGTATACGTGATGTGAAATTTGTGTACGTTAAAGGGTAATTGTTGTGGGAAATGGGTCTAAAATAAAGCGTGGGGAGGGGGCAGGGGTCAGGGGAAATTGGTTTCAGTTTGAGTATGTTCCTTTAGAGCTGATTGCAAAGGATTGTGATATATGAAGGGGCGGCGCACATTGCTCATACGTGACGTGGACCCAAGATTGGACTTTTATGTATAGACAACTGGTAATAAAAAAAAACAATAATAAAAACCAACAACTAAAGGGCCAAGAAATAATCTAATTAGAAACGTAACATTTTATTTATTTATATAATTTTAAAATCCTTTGGTGTTTTTGCCGGCTCGTGGTCAAGGGGGGGGGTGTTCTTTTTCCAATATATTTCGACTCCCGTCGGGAATCGTCTTCAGGGATGGAACACAGCGTCCGTTCCATCAGCTGTGGAGTATAAAACTCCACAACAAAAATTTTAAAACATTTTTTTATTATGTTTAAAATTAAAAAAAAAACAACAAGAAAACCCAAGAACTAAAGGGCCAAAAAATTACATAACCTAGATCCCAAACATTATTTTTTTAAATATATTTATTTTGAATGTAAAATATATAAATATTCACAAATATTTTTATAAATAAATCAAACTCTCTTTATTTCAAATCTATTTCTAGTTTAATTTTAATTTTTAATTCCGAGCAAAGGATGTTTAAGTGCTGGGTTCTAAGCATACGTTCTTTAAATCATTTTCTTGACTTATATGAGGAGTTTTGTATACTCGTAACTCATTTAAGTTTTTATCTCATCAAAGATCACAGCCAAATATAATTAATTATAATTGCAATTATAGTTTTATGCCTTCCCAAATATACTTCAAACATCACACAAAATCCCTTATAAGCTAAGTTATTCCTAAAACTTTCACTTAACCTTTCCCTGCAATCATTTTAACTGGATTATCAGAACATTAAAAATTTAATTAAATTTCCATATCACAGGGCACGTAATTAAAACAACTTTAGCTGACAAAGTTGCGCAGTTAAACCGCAAAACGATGCTACCAAAAGCCCGTTGAAATAGTAACTCCGTTAATCCGACAGCTGAAAATCCTGGGCACTGAAAATCCCTGGAAATATATTTAACTCTTGCCTTGCGCTAAGTACAATGTAAACCGTTTGCACACATTCCACACACACACGAAATCCCAGGGACTGAACAACAACTAAGTGGGCCAAGGGGGCGGAAGTAGTTAGAGGTGGTTTGGGGGGAGAGGCGAATTTCGACACATGTTGCCGCAATAAAAATGTCAACACACACATAAAACATCTTCTAAAATGGCATTTGCAGCAGGCAGCAAATTCCGAGAGACCAACCGAAAAAAAAATGCGAATATTTTTGAAGCATAATAAATGGAGTTCAGCTTGGGCGAGGGGGCGTGGGAAAGCTGACGGGGGAAAACTCGACTCGGGGAGCTCGGTAAATCCCCCCCATCCACACGTGCTTAAAGCACACACACTCGCGCACACACAATGCCGGCCATTAAACACGCATTCTTTGCCCATAGAAATTTATAGACCAGAAGCGCAAGACGTCGGTGAAAGTGTGAGAGCGAGTGAAAGAAGGGAAAGCGGAAAGAGTGTGCGTGTGTGTGTGTATGAGTGTGGATGGGAGGAGGGATGGCAGGAAGGTTGGGGTAGTGCGAAATGTGTCGCGCACCGAGTCGCGAATTTTACTTTCACTTTCGCCGCAACTTTCATTCAAGGACATGGAGCAGACGGGACCACGCCAGACATTAATGGCTAGCCCCAAAAACCAAAAGAAACATTCTCGGTACTCTCTTTTTGGGGTATTACACTTTTTACCTTGTTTTCGTTAGGAATGGCGTATTTATTTTAATTTTATTTATATATTTAATTTAAAATTTTATAAAGTTCCACCTGGCGATATATATTTAAAGCTCGCATTCCAATTAAATGTCATTTTAAGGGGTTACATGGGTTTCACGGATTCCAAAAATCGATTTTTTTTTTTAAATTCTTATTAAAATCT
>JAEIIU010027157.1:0-35304 GCA_018874675.1 Drosophila baimaii | reverse complement strand
ATTATTTTCAGAAAATAACAACATGAGGTGTTTTCCCATTTAAATTTCTTCAAGACATAACTTATTAATACATGTCGTTTTTCCAAAAATATATTCAGATTGTTTCTTACAATATATTCTGGTTTTTTTTCGAGTGCATCCTCCGTATACATAGGGATTTGTTCACCCACGATTAGTTGACGTTGGCGTATAGTACACACAGTGCAGTTTCCGCGCCATTTGCTGTCACTTCGCCAGTTTGCACATCGTCAGACGGCGACGGCGGTGGCGACAACATCGCTGCAGCCAAGACCGCTTAGCCAGCTCAGGAGCAAAAGTATTTTTTGTATTTAGTTTTTTGTTTTCTTGCTCCATCCAGCCTTCTGCGCCATGTCCTTCGTCTTTTGTCCCTGGTAATGCCAACTGGAAATGGCAGCAACTACCGCCACACACCGCCATTTCTGGACCATGTTTGCTTTTACTTTTCATAAGACAACAATTTCGGCTTCGCTGCAATTTTCCGTGCTATTGGGCCTGATCTGGCTGATGAGTGGCACTGCGTCCGACTTTTGGCCTAAAACTTTGCGGCTGCCCGCGCTCACGTTTCAATGCCAGATGTCGGCCGTGCATCAAGGTGGTCGGGAGTCCGGGCTGAGGACGCACCTGAAAGTTCTTGGCCCTGCTGGCAGGTCTTAAATGCTACACGGGGAGGAAATGGAGGTACCTACAACATAATAAGATCTTGAATGTTTATAAATTCTATAATATAGAAGTATGTATTTTAATATGTCGAGAAAATATATGTACCCACAAGATAATGAAATATTTAATCTTGATAAAAATATGTACACGGGGGAAATGGAGGTACCTACAAGATAATACGTACTTGAATGTTTATAAAAGTATAAATATATGTATCCACAAGATAATGCAACATTTAATCTTGATAAAAGTATGTACTTTGAAAAGGTGCAGCTTTCATGTGCCGTTTTCATGTGTTAAGATTATATTTTCCCATTTTTGCTAATTACAATAATGGGGAATGAATTTATTATTTACGTGTGAATTATAATTTATTATTTTTACAAATATTTCTGTGCTTTTTTCCTATCACCTTTTTATTCACATTTTCCTTGAATTTCATCTATATTTTGCGCTTTGAAAAATCTAAAGAATTCTTTCCAGTTTCTGCCAGATTCCAAGCCAAGACCAGTTGGCTCCAGCTGTCGATTGGGACCGGCCAAACGACAATTGCACTGGCTTCCATGTTCTGGAAACCGTCCTGGATGCCTCGGTGCCGTGGCAATCGCGCTGATTGTGCAATGCAATTTGGCCAACACGCCTTTGTCTCGCCTCGGTCAGGCAATTGAATTGCCCAAATTAGCTCTCTCGAGTGGACCGAAGAAGAAGGCGAAAGAATGCTGCAAGAGCTTTTGGATCTGGCTTTTGGAACTGGCTGCTGTTTAAGCCGTGGCCCCTTTAAGGAGGTGCAGCGAAATTATGGCTCTTCAAGGCGGCCTTTTGGCCCTCTCAGCAAACGGGTTAGCACCCTTCACATCTGGCGCAATTGGACGCGAATAATTGAGCCTGCGTTTTGCGGTGGCCAGCAATTTGTGGCTTGGCTGCACAGATATATAGCCATTGTTGTGGAGGCCACACACGCACACACATGCCGGGATAGTTGACTGTGAGAGTGAGACAATATTGCAGTGGAAATGGGATATGCAGAGTCCTTAAAGCAGAGGCTATATTATTTTATATTAAAAAAACAGTAGGTGAGGTTTCTACAGGGCAATTATTGTAATTTTCTATATATTATTTAGAGAAACCTCAGGCGATTGTTATCTTTATTTTATGTTTTTTTATATGCTTTATACATTTTAATGAAACTATGTACTAAAAATAAAACCAGCACCCACTCTGGGGACTCCTTCTGTGGGTCAAAACCCCAAAGTTAATTGAATTTAATTACACTTTACATTTTCTTAACAGAATCTTAAACACAGCCTCGCTTTTACAACATATTGCCATCAGGCGAAACGAGGGCGTAGCCACGCCTCTTGCAAAAGTTCACTTGTAATGTATTTAAATGAGAGACAAGCCCATAACCAGCGACGTTTTCCCGCTGGCCCACACGTCGTGAGTGCGAAAGTTTTGCTATTATTAAGGGCCTCATTGTCGGTTTTGTTGGACCCCTGGCGACTGTCCGCCGCCATGTTACGGCGCCCCCTCCACCCTCCACCCCACTTTCCGAACACACACACACGAGTGTGGGGAAAAGCCTGGGCTATATGCACACACTTTTCCCAGGCTGTCCTGGGCCCCCCAAACCACACAATAAAGAACAATATATTTCACACACAACTTTGTTCATATTTTTAATGCCAGGAGTATAATAATTACGTTCATTGACTTTGTTAAGTAGCCTACTTTATGCTAATGTGATTTCATTGCACAAACTGGAACTGGAAATGGCCAAAATGGTTTGGGGTTATGCCGTAGCTTTGCCTGGAATATTTTTACATAATTGAATGTGCAGAGAGAGAGACTTTAAGTGACAGTTTTCTGTGGGAGTTTGATGTGCTCAGGGGTTATTATTTACTCAACAGGGTTTTGTGAGGATTGAACAATATTATTTATACTTTTAGCATCTGCTAGAATTCATTTTTAATTTATTTTTATGCATTTTAAATATAAATCAAGCTTATGGAATTATTAAATGAGAAAAACAAATATTTTGGGGGTGTGGAAATGGTAAAATAAAATGTATTTAACATTTGTTCCCCTTATTTAACTTAAATAAAATGTATAAAAAAATGTTTAGGGATTACAAAATGATTAAATAAATATATATGGTAAGTACTAATTTAAAAACTTATGATCTAATAATTAAGCAGCATTAAACAGCCCACTAAAGAACACTACATACCCACAATAAATTAAATGGAAATTTTACACCCCAAAACTCCCCAAATTTAGTTACTATTTGAAAGGGGAATATTTTTAAAAATTACCCCAACTTGTTAGCTTTCCCATATAGGGACCTAAATGCCATCGGGACAGCCATAAAAGCACTGCTCTTATCACCGCTTAGCAGAGGAACGTAAAAGCCTCAATTAAATTAAAATGAATTACGTAAACAAAAACCCAGCACGTAATATTTCTGTATAAATGCGTCACTTTTAGGAAACACATAGACCTGACACGGCAAAGGCGACAAACCAAAATACGCAACATATATCGATTTAGTTGGTCTATTTTAAGTGCCTGCATTGCTAATACGCCGTGTTGTACGCCATCAATATTGCTCTTCGGCTGCAATGTCAATATCAAAGGCGCTGCGCCACAAGGCAAGGGAAGCCGTAGTAGTAGTTGGATACTGCCAGCGAACTGCTACTGAATTTCTACAGAGCCCGACTGCGCTAATTGAATTTGCAGGTGCGACACAGGTGCCACAATGCCAGGTATAAAGGCCGGATTGCCAATGAGCGCTAATTAATTGCCAAGCGGCCAACGAAACGCGGCGTATCCCGAGGCAGACGAGCGCGAAACGTTGACTAAAGTTTATTTATTACAAAAATATATATTTATTTCCGGAGTAATTAACAACGAAAACAGCTTCAAAATGGTGGTCAACTTCAAGGTGTTCAAGAAGTGTTCCCCGAACAACATGATCACGCTCTACATGAACAGGCGTGAATTTGTGGATTCCGTCACGCAAGTGGAGCCAATCGGTGGGTATTCGGCAAAGGAAGGATATAAACTATAAACGTGTTGCCTGGAAATTCAACTCGTGCATTCGTTTAGAGACTTCTTCAAAGTTTTCCACCCACCAGAGGTCACTGGAGAGCTTTCGTTAGATCCGAAAAGTAGACTTCGGAATATTCAATTAATTTCCATTCAAATAGAGATATATTTTAGGGCCAGGCCCATATCAAGTCCATGCACTTTCCCCCGCCTTGGACATAATTAAATTCAGCCCTAATTTATGCAGACCAAGATGCCTGCATTAAACAACAAACCCGGCTTATTAGTTACGTGACACCAGGCCAAGCACGTGGCGCGGCGGGGCGGGAGTTTACCTTTCGTAATCCTTAATCTCCGATTAATTAGCATCCTCTTCCAGATGGCATTGTGGTGCTGGACGATGAGTACGTGCGCCAGAATCGCAAGATCTTCGTCCAGTTGGTGTGCAACTTCCGCTATGGCCGCGAGGACGATGAGATGATCGGTCTGCGGTTCCAGAAGGAGCTCACCCTGGTCTCCCAGCAGGTGTGCCCGCCCCAGAAGCAGGACATTCAGCTGACCAAGATGCAGGAGCGCCTGCTCAAGAAGCTGGGCTCCAATGCCTATCCCTTTGTGATGCAGATGCCGCCCAGCTCGCCGGCCTCGGTGGTCCTGCAGCAGCGGGCCAGCGATGAGAGCCAGCCGTGCGGCGTCCAGTACTTCGTGAAGATCTTCACCGGGGACAGCGACTGTGACCGCTCGCATCGCCGCAGCACTATCAATCTGGGCATCCGCAAGGTGCAGTATGCCCCCACCAAGCAGGGCATCCAGCCCTGCACCGTGGTGCGCAAGGACTTCCTCCTGTCGCCCGGTGAACTCGAGCTGGAGGTCACCCTGGATAAGCAGCTGTACCATCATGGCGAGAAGATCTCGGTCAATATCTGTGTGCGGAACAACTCGAACAAGGTGGTCAAGAAGGTCAAGGCCATGGTGCAGCAGGGCGTAGATGTGGTGCTCTTCCAGAACGGTCAGTTCCGCAACACGATTGCCTTCATGGAAACGAGCGAGGGCTGCCCTCTGAATCCGGGCTCCAGCCTGCAGAAGGTCATGTATCTGGTGCCAACTCTGGTGGCCAACTGTGACCGCGCCGGCATCGCCGTCGAGGGTGACATCAAGCGCAAGGACACCGCTCTGGCCTCGACCACACTGTGAGTATTGTTAAATAAAATAATTACTTTTGGAATTAATATTTCCTTTGACTAATCATTATTATTCTCTCCCCTTTAGCATCGCCAGCCAGGATGCCCGGGATGCCTTTGGCATCATTGTGTCCTATGCTGTGAAAGTCAAGCTTTTCCTGGGCGCCCTTGGCGGTGAGCTCTGCGCTGAGCTGCCCTTCATCCTGATGCACCCGAAGGTGAGTTAGTTATTTTATAAAGTTCATATTTTATTAATTAATATTTTTCCCTGCAGCCAAGCCGCAAGGCCCAACTGGAGGCCGAGGGCTCCATTGAGGCCTAAATTATTAATGGCTACCTCAACTGAAGACAAAATGGCGTATTTCTACATGTCCAACCGATCGATGTAGACCTTCAAAATAAAAACAAAAATGCTGATGTTGCTGAGATGTTCTGAACTGCAGTCGTCGTACTTTTCCTATATATCAAACCCAATATTCATATATGTGTGTATGTGTATAATAATTATAGCTGGACAAACAATTAAATATGAACAAAGAACTACAAATATATTTATATATAAACAAAATAAAGAAAAAATATTATATGGCTCGGAAATGATGAACAAAAACTTATTCAAAAGAACACTAACATTACACATTTACATACACATTTATATACATACTTTATTTGAATTTGATATTTATTAATTAATTACTACTTCAAAATATATTATTAGTGTTCTTTGCTAATTTGTCTAATAGAACAAATCGAGTAAGTGTCATAACGCCCAGTATCATAACTTTTTTATGGGATACAAATATGTGTCATAACGGATGAGAGCAGGCGTTATGGGCGTTATGACACTCGGTGTTATGACACCGGGTCTTAACTGGGAAATATGACACTGATTGTTCTGACACTGAGCATTATATTACTGGACGATATGACACTACAAGATATGACACTGGGCGTAATATTAATAAACGATATGACACTGGGCGTTATGACACTAAACGGTATATAACTGGACAATAGAAAACTGGACGATTTCAGACTCGGCGTTAAATTAATGGACAATATGACACTGAGCTTATGGTGTTATGACACTGGCAGTTATATACCGTGCTCATATGACTCTGGGCGCTATGACACTAAGTGTTATGACACTGAGCGTTATTTTACTAGACGATATGACACTGCGCGTTGTGAGACTGTGCGTTATGACATGAACCTTAAAAATAATTTAATATTTTGCCTCCCTACAACTATCTCCCTTCGCCTACGAAGCCCACATTCTGTGCATTTATTAATGAACATTCAGTAAAGGCATTTCCTCAGTATTTGCTAACTTGCTTAAGCTGCTGATTATGCGTTTATTGGAGTGCAATGGGGAAATCAACAGTGGCAGGCACATTCTATTGAAATACTAGAGCTTGTGGCTAACTAATTTCAATTATTGCCAGGCTAAGAAGCTGAGTGGCAATATGCATTTAATTTTGGCAACCAAGCCAGCCAAGGAAGCCCATTAAATGTGGTGTCTATTACGGAGCACTGTGCTTAGTTGCAAGTTAATTTCAAGGTTGGTTGTTAAGCCTTAAATTAGAGGCAATTTTGGATGTTTTCCAACCGCAGAAAATGTTTAGAGCGGAATGACGTGTGGCCCTTTCAATTAGCCGCCAAGATTTAATGCAACGCACATTTCCCCGGACACTTATTGCACATTTTGAGGTCAAAAATTGGCCAGCTTCGCCAGGTTTATGGCCCAAAAAGCAGCTAATCATGTTGGGCCAACAAACCATTTTTCGCCCGTCCAGGTGGCTGACGAGTCAGAAACCGATTTTGCATGCCTCTAATCGAAGGCTACTTAGCCTGATTAGATTATCCCCTCGAAAGTGATCTTTTATGGCGCTCAAGTGGGCAGGGTTGATAGTAAAATTGCATTTCCACTACAAATCCGTACATAAGTACATATTAAGTACATATATAATCGATAGGCTGGCGAGACTCAAGGCAGAAATAGTTGACCGCATTTATAGTTTAATCAACTATTGCTATAATATAGCATAGAGAGAAGTGCTCTATCAGAAATACATTTAAAGATACATTTTTTGTAGACCATTTTTAGGTTTAATGGGAATATCTTAATTATTATTATTATTATTATATTATATTATATGCATTATATATATGTATGCTATTTTAGGATCCTTAACAAGATCACCCGGAAATGTCTGAAGTTAGTTACCAAGTGTTATAATAATGTTCAAGTATTAAGTAAGTAGTTCTATAGTCTAGCTGATAAGAAGGCATTCACAAGAACTTCAGTGCAGTGGTCTGCATTTGTCAAGGTCTTCAGTGGATTAATACATACACATAATTCCAATCAGCACACAGAGAACAATATTTAAAAATATTGCTAAGTAGAGGTTTTGCAAAAAAATAAATATTTAAATATAACTAAGAGTTTATCGGCTTACTTCTAAGGGTTGTCCATATATATTATTCAATAAATTATGGGATAGGGAAATTATTTTCCTTAATTATTTGCGGAGTGGGAGATATAAGACAATGATTGCGTATTCCCTTTATATTAATTAAATATATATTTTTGTATTTTATTATATTTTATTTTATGTTAGAATTGTTTAAAAAAAAATATTAAAATTTAACTTATAGTACTTAAAATATATTTAAACCAAATTTTGTTTGTTTTATTTCTGAGAATATTTTGTTTTATAATCATGGGAGAGATGGTTCCTTCAATGATTACCCTTGATTATATAAGAGGGGGATGGGATTAAAAATCATCAAAACCGTAGACAGGCGCAGCACACACATTATGGAACTTTAATAACGAATATATATTCTAGGTTTGTTATAATAAAATATAAAATAGGAAAAATCTATTTATATTTTGAAGATTTCATCCCAGTTTAGTTAGCTAGTCTACTATCTTTATATATTATATTACTATATCTTCTGTGTAGGTTTTATAAGACCAATTCTAGCAGTGCAGACTGCTATCAACCAAACGAAGCGAATTAATATGGCAGACATGCTGATTAGCCGTCGGGTTTTACTGAGTGGTGGATAATCTATTAAGTGCTGCCTACAAATAATAATAAATAAGCTAGTTCGATTCTTCCGCTGGTCATTTGGTGCACAGTCTTCGTCTCGGCTCGACATCATGTGTTGTAGGTGCTGCGGAGTGACCCAACAGAAGGTCTGGGTCTTCGGCCTGGGCACTATGTTTGCCGTGTCCGGACTTCTGGCTATCATATGCTGGCCCGGCTTCATAGATACCCAGATCATGAAGGTACTCACATTTCTTACCAAATAAAATTCGAGTTGAAATAAATTTAATTGAATTTACTTGCAGGCCCTACCCTTGACACCCACTTCAAAGACCTTTGAGAAATGGGAGGAGCTGCCTATTCCCGTCTATGTCTATATGTATCTGTGGAACTGGACAAATGCCGATGATGTCCAGGCCTATGGTGTGAAGCCCAGCTTTGAGCAGCTCGGTCCTTATGTCTATCGAGAGGAGAGAAAGAAAATGGACTTGGAGTGGCACGACAATGGCACGGTGACCTTTAATCCCCGGAGAACCTGGTTCTGGGAGGAGGAACTTTCCGGCGGCAAGCAAACGGATTTAATCACAGCCCCTCACTTGCCCTCGCTGGTAGGTTAAACGATTGGTTTAATAAATTAATTATTTAATAATGGTTTTACTATTTTCCTAAATTTTTGAAGGCCGCTGCCAATCAAATGCGACACAGCAACGCCTTCCTGAAGTTCATGTTCAACCAGGCGCTGAATGCCAACGGAGGACACCTGTTCGTGACCCACACGGCGGCCGAGTGGCTCTTCGACAGCTTCTTTGATGAATTCCTGCACTACGCCATGTCGTTGAACAATCCACTGGCCCCGGAGATCGAGTCGGATCACTTTGCGTGGTTCCTCAATCGTAACGGATCGAAGGACTTCGAGGGACCCTTCACCGTGCACACGGGCGTGGGCGACATCAAGGAGATGGGCGAAATCAAGTACTGGAAGGGACAGAATCACACCGGCTGGTATGAGGGCGAGTGCGGTCGCCTTAATGGCAGCACCACGGATCTCTTTGTGCCCGACGAGCCCAAGGAGAAGGCGCTGACCATCTTCATTCCGGACACCTGTCGCATCATCAACCTGGAGTTCACCGGCGAAAGCGAGACCATCCAGGGCATTCAGGGCTGGAAGTATGAGATTACGCGTAATACCTTCGACAACGGCCAGGTTAATGGGAACATGAAGTGCTGGTGTCCGGTGGAGAAGCAGCCGGACGATTGTCCTGCCACCGGTGCCACGGACCTGGGGCCCTGTGCGGATGGTGTGCCCATGTACCTATCGGCGGATCACTTCATGTACGCGGATGAGAGCTATGCCAGTACCATCAATGGCTACCATCCCGACTATGATCAGAACAACTTCTTTATCATCATGGAGCGCAAGATGGGAGTGCCGCTGAAGGTGAACGCAAATGTGATGATCACCTTGTTGATAGAGGCGGACAAGGACATTGAGTGAGTAGTTTTATTATTTTATTTCTTCCGATTTAAGGGAGTCTTACAATAATTTCTAAATTATTTTCACGCAGCATTCTAAAGGGACTTCCGAGTTTCTATGCCCCAATGTTCACCACTGCCAGTCGCGCTGAAATCGACGAGGCTCTGGCCAAGGAACTTAAGGTAGCTATGTAGAATAATATCTCAAAAAGGGGTATATATTTCTTATCAATCAAAAGAATATATTATTAGGTTATTTATGAAAAAATCAAATTTCTAATCTGGTATTTATTTTATATTTTATTCTGTATTTTTTACTACTTTAGTTGGCTCTCAATCTGCCTGCCATTGGCCGATATACTGGAGTGGGATTACTTTGTCTCGGCTGCATTCTTATAGCCATTGGCACCTTGCTTACGATCAAGAGGAAATGGTATGGTCAAGCGGAGGCGGATCGACTGGCACTCAAGGATAACGAGGAAACTCCTACGCCCGAATCGGTGGGCGATGAAATCAATCGGAATTTGTAAAGAATATTCCAAACACAACATTTAGCAAAAAATTAATGTGTATTCATTGTGATTTTCTGAGAACTTTGTGTGATAAATATAAATAATAAATATTATAATATAAATATTATTTCATATGTATTAAGTTATACAGATATAAATAAGCCTTGGGAAGAAGCGAGCTCAGTGCGTTATGGGGGAATGCAGCGCTCAGTAAGCTTTGGGTGTTGGGTATCCCCTAGAAAGTCGAAATCATTCGCAGAAGTGGAACTATTTTCTGGCAGTGCACCGAATAAGTGGCCAAGCACAAAGTAATCAGTAATAATTAACCCTAATCGAGGAGTTAAGATTGAGTAACTTTCTTCTAATCTCAAAAACTCAACCGCTTCTGGCTCAACTCATAAAGAGAACAACCTCTCTAGAGTTGAGGGTGTGTACTATAGAGAGCTTTAGCCACTCGACTAATCTAAATTGCCCCAAAGTTAGGAATTCAAAACAACATTTATAAATAGAAGAATCAGCAGTTAATTCGAGGCGCACTCCAAATAGGAGCTCCGCTGGCGGAATCTAATCTCTTAACTCTCCCATCAATGGATCCCCAGAGTGGACGCCAAAGAAGTCCATAAATATAGGTGGATTAAGTGGCTGGAAGACCAGTTTGCCGGAATCGATCGACCGCGATGTGTTGCAATTGCTGCAGTGTCCGCCAGCAGAAGATCTGGGTGTTCGGTCTGGGCGGCCTAATCCTGGCCCTTGGAGTCTTTCTGGCCACCGCCTGGCCAGCTGTGTCCCGCCAATGGATCCGTAGCCTCCTGCCACTCGCACCCGACTCCTTCATGTACAAGCGCTGGGTGACCACACCCATGCCCATATACAGCACCATCTACCTCTTCAACTGGACCAATCCGGAGCAACTGAA
The DNA here is from genome assembly GCA_018874675.1 of Drosophila baimaii. Classification (NCBI taxonomy): domain Eukaryota; kingdom Metazoa; phylum Arthropoda; class Insecta; order Diptera; family Drosophilidae; genus Drosophila; species Drosophila baimaii. The sequence goes on along the minus strand of JAEIIU010027157.1, from coordinate 24,443 downwards.
CACGCCCGGCGTCAAGCCACACTTTGAGCAGCTGGGGCCCTATACCTTCAGCGACTTTAAGGTCAAGGAGGATCTGGTGTGGAGTCAGCAGCGTCCGGAGGTGTCTTATTTCGGCAAACGCACCTGGCACTTCCTGCCGGAAAAGTCAAATGGCTCGCTCGATGACGTGGTGGTGGCTCCACACTTTGTATCGCTGGTAAGCTGGAATCCTTTTTTTCCCCGCTGAAACACTTTCCCTGTGAATGCAATCCCTCGTGTAAGCCGCGAAAATAACGAGTCTCAGTGCGAAAATATCTGTCACAATGTGGGAGTAATCCCGGCAAATCCCGCTTTCCGATTTAGACAGCTGCCTTGTACTCGCGCCGATTACGCCGCACCCTGCGCAAGGTTATGAACTTTGCCCTGAACCGCGAGGGCGGCTCCACCCACATGACCCACCCGGCGGGTCAGTGGCTCTTCGATGGCTACTACGACCGACTGCTGGACTTTGTGGAGCAACTGCACTCGCCCCTGCTGCCCATTTACAGCAGCAACTTCAGCTGGTTTTACGAGCGGAACAACTCCAAGACGGCCGAGGGAAACTTTACGATTCACACAGGTCACGGCGATCTCCGCCAGATGGGAGATCTCCAGCTGTGGAATGGAGAAAATTCAACAGGTAAGGCCAGGGAGTAACCATTATAAAAAATAAATTGTATTATCATTTCCCATCCAGGTTTTTACCCAGGCGAGTGCGGCAAGGTCAATGGCAGTACAGGGGAACTCTGGTCACCGGACAGACAGTGGGACCAGCCCACTTCCATTTTCCTCAAGGATGCCGCCCGCTACTTGAACCTCTTCCCCCGGGAAAACCTCACCATCGATGGCATCCCTGTGTGGCGCTACGAGTCCACCAATCGTACCCTGGACAACGGCCAGCTGTCGCCGGACACTAAGTGCTTCTGCCTGGCGAATCGTGAGTGTCCGCTCAATGGAGTCCTAGATTTTGGACCACCTGCCTTCAACGGTCCGTTCTACATGTCGCATCCGCACTTTTACCTAACCGACGCGCTCTATCGGGAGAACACAACGGGTCTGAGCCCCAAGGAGTCGGAGCATGGCATGTTTGTGGTAATGGAGCCCACTCTGGGCATTCCGCTGAGCCTGCGGGGACAGCTAATGATTAGCGTCCGCGTGGTGCGAGACGAGGCCATTGAGTGAGTAGAATCTTATTTCTTAATTATGGGAAGAGGTTTTGAATGGAGAAAAGTAATAAATCAATATCTATAAATAATCAAGGAGGATTTGGGAGACAGAAAGTAGATATAACGCTTAGTTTTTTTAAACAGCTGACTGAAAATATCGATATATCAATACTATTTGGATATATTAACGTTGCGATATATGTATGAATTGATATTTCGTTTGATATATCGGACTATTCTAATGAAAGTTATCGAACATTTTGACTAATAAATTATTTATCGATATCCAAATAGTTTATGTTAGTGTCTCGCTAAAGAATTCAAAAACCTAATTAATATTTAATCGAAATCATAAAAAGAGAGATTATCGATATTAAAATCGATTTTTCCTCAGCTTTAATATTGAGCGAAATATATATACATTTATTTAAAAAAATCTCTGCCCGAAGAGGAGCCTTAAACATTTGACTAAGTTTCAATTTATAAAGAAAACTAATTATCAGTTGGGGACTTTTAAGAAGTAAACAAAGTGTACAAAGTCTGTTTTATAAATACTAAGCTACCTATTTATTTTATTCAGTTATTTCTTAAATTGTATAAGCCATATTTATATAGTTAAATCCCTATTATAGCTTCTTCAAAGATGTGGCCTACGATCACTATGCACCGCTATTCACCATGCAAATCCATGCTGAATTGGATGACAACCTCACAAGCTTACTCAAGGTAGTGTACGAAATATTAATACCATAACAATATCTCCATATAATACCTTTACCCTGACAGCTGGCCTTGAATGCTGCCAAAATTGGCCAGTACACGGGAATCGCTTTGCTGCTGCTGGGACTCATAGCAATCACAGTCGGCGTCTTTGTGACAAAGAATCACAAATGGTACCATGAACAAAGCCCCAAAAAGGCAGACAAGCAAGCCAACTGCACTTGAACTACCACCGATAAGACAGTTAAAACCAACAAAACCTTAACCATTATCTGGCTTAATCGCTAGAAATATTCCTGCCAGGTTTTTGGGGGCTATAATCAGTCAGTCAGTCAGTCAGGGCCATGGGCCATGGGCCATAAAAAATGCAAATTACATACCCCAGCCCCGGCATGGATTATCCAATTTCGTTCAGGTGTTGCCCAGCTGCAGGCATCTAGAATTACACAGAATTATGGCCTTTCAAATATGCTAAAATTTATTAATATGTTAATAATTGTTTTTTGCCATCGGTTCGTGTGGCAAATCCTTGAGCACGTAAGCTGCATACTTTATGGCGTACGAACTCTTTCACCAGGCAAAAGGCACCGCCACCACCACCAGGCAGCAGCAAATACCAAACTGGAAATTTGAAAAATGCCAAAAGAATATTATAAGCGACTAATTTATATGCGCCAAGCACGCAAACTTACGTTTTGCACACACATTGTTTGTGAGAGGACGAAAGGAGCAGGTTAAACAATGTATGAAAATGTGAAAATATGAAAATTATATGACTGCCAGTATGTGTCGGCCATAACTTTAACAAAATCTCATTCGGGGGCAGGCAGAACTGGGGTAATAAAATACAAGCATACAATGTTAAAGCCTTGGGCGCCGCGGAAGTGAATGCAAATATGTTTCCTTAAATATTTTCACGGTAAAGATAGCTCAAAAACCCTAGTAAAGCAAATAAACCCTTCAGTGAGATTAATTTTAAATTGCTTTAGATAAAAAAAAATGTCACAAAATTGATTGCTATTTACGTTTATTTGCAAATTATGAAATTGAGTTATTTTGATACATTGACTTTACACAAAGTCAACACAAAAGACGTATTTGCTATTGATTAAAAAATAAAACTCCCTGCAATTTTTTCTATTTGAGCTGCAAAAACAAGGTGAAATTCTTGCATATTTTATTGCCAGAATTGAGTTCATAACATGGCTAACTGTGACAAATTGCCAAAGGCAATGCCGACATATTTATTAAAATTTATTTTCCAGCAAAGCTTAGTTTATCATTTCTGGTACATTTTGCATTTTATTACATTTTCCTTTTTTAATCGTTGGACAGCTTTTGATTTACACCCAAAAGCCTAAACTTTATTATTTATTTACATACATTTTAAAGACTTTCTCAATATGCCTTTTCTTTTTGACATTAAATGCCTGATAATAGCAATTTTCTGGGAATAATTCTCTTTAGTTGGGTTTTTTTTGTTCTATAAATTCCTAGGCTGGGCCAGTGACTTTTCAAGGGTTGACTGTGGGCTCAAGATTTATTCTATTTTTGGGGTTTGGCTTCTTTTCTGCGTCAAGTAACCACAGCAATTGTGCCGGGAATTTTTAATGAAATATTTAAGAACAAAAATGAAAACACAACCCAGTCTCTGTCATCCAACGAAAAAAAAAGAATAAAGAAAAGGTGGTCGGCAACAAAAAACATTTAATTTTGGAAATAGGTTGTCAAGGTACGCAGACAGGCTGTCATTTTTATACTTTTTTAATGTTAAAGATACCTCATGAGCTGTGGCTTGAGGAAGTGATTACTTTTTAGACAATGTTTGTCAATAGAAAAAAAAACAAAATGTTCTATTAATCTGTGATTGACAGCTTGGCTATAAGAGAAAAGGGTATTTTAAGAAAAGTATATTTTATTTAAGAGATATCTAATGTTCTTAGGCATATATATATTTTATAAAAATAAAACCTCAAAAGGAAAACGAACTTAACTCAAAATAGATTAAGCTTGCAGTTAGTTATAAATAATTACTCTTATGAATATTTTAATTTCTGTTAGCAAACATTATGTAAGATTTAATAAGCCTTAAAAAAATAAAAATCTTTATTAGATTCCATGAGAATTAAAGGTTATTTTCAAGCATATTCTTAAAAATGGGTACCAACCCCGCGAAACCATCTGTAAACATTTTTCTATAATTTTTTATAATGCCTTTGTGGGCTTTTTTTGCTGTAAGCATAACAAGCAACAGATCGCCTCAGTGGCCGACTTCATTATTTCGACTAAATCCGCAAAACCAAAAAAAAGAGAAAAAAGCGCTTGAAAGCATAAATGGACGAGTGGTGAGTGGTGAGTCCTGCCATGTCCTAGCCCCATTGTTGCCTGCTGTCCGTTTATGTCGCGAAAACTTCGGTGTCCTAATCTGCTGCCCGACTTGCATACTAATTTGTTTGCTTCGCTCCTTTTCGGGGAATCCCCAGCGCCCAGTCCCCGCGTCCTTGCTGGCCCTGCTCCTGACCATCGTTTGGCCGCCTTTATGGTCTTTCGGGCTGCTGACAACCCGTAGATTATGTTGTTGGCTTTGGCTTTGGCATTGGCTTTGTGTGCCTGTGTGCCTGTGTCGTCCGAGTGTCCGAGTGTGAGTGTCATGTTGCCTTGGCTTACAGATTTTCCAGAATCCAGGATCCCGCGACCCCTTCTACCGTGCTCCATGGGCCTTCTCGCTTGTTTGTTTATTTCTGCCGGCCGTCTATAAAACCCTGTTTAGCTGCTTAATTTTTTCCTTTGTCATGTTGACAGTCTCTCCTTTTCGGCCCAAGGACTTGTGTTTGCGGGACAGCCGCTTGTTGGGTCCATTATTCGCACAATTTAATGTTATTTAATTGGCATTTAAGTTTGTCGCAATGCCGCCTGTGTTTCAAGCACACCGATAAGGCGGTCATTATATTAATGTTAAGGTCCGTTTTTATTAGTCGCCGAGGTTGTCCTTGAAAATACTGCGTTTCTGAATTAAATAGTGAAATAATCGATGAATTTTATGGATTATTTGTCTGGATTTCTGGCACAAAATTGGGTTTAGTATTTAATAAAATCATTTCAGGAGTGAACCAGCTAAAAGGGCATTATATATTCCAAACATTATTGCTTAGTTGCGCTTTATGGTGGCCATTCACCCCAAAAATATCCTCATAAATACTGAATATACATTTTAGAATGCTTCGCCAAGCAGAATATATAGTTTTTCATTTTTTAAAACGGTGTAAAACATTTATTATTAAATTTAGTTCGGAAGCCGCCCACAATTGACCGCTAAATAAATCCGCTTGCAATTAATAATTTGTGACATTTTAACTACAATGTTGAAACCGCAGTTGTGCCGCTATTTTTTGTGATTCCCCCCACTCCGAGACCCACAGAATTTATGGTACAATTTTCTATGCCATGTGTAATGGATCTCCTTTTATTTTTAGCTATTTTTTTGGGGGAGCGACGCAAATTGCATTGGGCCTTTGGCGTTGGGTCAGATGTTACAAAGTTGACAGAGTATGAGAGAGGGAGGAAGAGGCAAATCTGCTGCTGCAAAAAATGCTTAAATAAACATAGCTAACACCAAAAACAAAAGCCGAAAAAAATCAGCGGAAAATATGCTGTTGAAAAAAATTTAAAAATTCAATTTAAAAAGCATTCCGGAATGGTTCCCAATGCCCTTTTTCCACACGTATATAGTGTTCATAAAATTGGGTTATGGTTAGAAAAGCAATGGTGGGCGGAAGGGCGTGGTAGGGCGTGGTAGGGAGGCAACCAAACAATTTATGTTTATTTTTTCTCACAATTTCACCCAACTATGCATTTGCATTTGCCCAAAAACCTGAAACGGCGAGAATATACAGAATGGATATAGATATAGTTTTCCAGTTTCATGTTAAACCAGTGAAGCCAATTGATAAGCGTTGAGGGTTAAATTTGAAACCGGTATGTTGGGGAATATGGATATGAAAGCCAGAAACTAATTAAATATGGCAGCCAGTAAATTAACCCCGAATAGTTGGCTGATGTTATGTAATCTACTCCTTTGAAATTAATAACAAAACTGGCCAACAATCATCGTTTTGAGCAGCTGCCAAAGCTGTAATGCGTATACGCAGTGTGGGCTAGTATATACTTGCTTCGAATTAGAGATGGTAGAAAATATGGATACAGATAGATACTGTACTGTTTTACTGATACTTTTACGTTGCGATATATGCGCCATAAATCGATATTCCCTTGGATTTATCGAACAGCGCCAAAGAAGGGGCAATTTTTAGTTTAAACTTTATTGTTGAAAACAAGCAGAAAAAAAAACAACTAATAAAAAATTAAATTTTATAGATGTTTTAAGTATAATGGCTAAGATAAGAAAAATAAATTAGACATCCTTTTGCAGATACTAGTTGAAAATTATCGATATTTTATTGTTAATTGCGGTATCTATCGATATTTTTTATTTACATTTCAAAAAATTCGGACATTTTAAAATATAATATTAAAAAAATTCTTTCGATAATATCGATTTTTTAACGATAAATGCGATATTTTTCGATATTTCTCATTTCTGAATAAATCTTCATTTTTTTTTTAATATTTTCAATGGAATATTAGCGATATTTTAACGTTATAAACGACATTTTCGAAATGTCCGATATTTTAAGTATTATTTTCTAACAAAAATTAACTTTTTCTCTCAATATATTACCCTAGTTCGAATTTCCAGCGTACAACCAACAGATTCAGTTACCAAATTCACACAAAACCCACACAAACTTATTAATAATTTCAGAAAAATTATTTCCCTTAGCCTTAGTTCGATTATTAACCGACTTGCCAAAAGTTTCGTACTTAAAACTGCGCTCAGCCAACACAATACTCATCGTTTTCGGCAGCTGGCCACATTACGCATACGCCATGTGGGACAATGGACCAAGCCCATGTGTGTGCTGAGCGTTCCTAATTGCGTGCATTTATGAAGTGAGCATTAAGCTCGAACGCATTATGCAAACTGCAAACTGCAGCAAACTTGCTGGCAGCTGGGTGTTATGACCAGGCTTTAAGAACTGACTCTGGGCTGGAAGCTAACGGCACCAAGTTCAAGATGCCGAAGCAACGTCTTTTGCTGCCTCTGCAAAAAAAAACACTTTGCCTGAGGATAGAAACATTAAACGAGGCAAAGTGTTGGCCACTCCACAGGCGAGATGGCCCCAAGAATTTGGCCAAAAGAGAGGAGTAAACGAGAGGGAAACAAGCTCCATGTCGAAGCACATATGACTATGCATATTTGAAAGGCAATTTCCCCAGTGTTCTCGTTCGGGGGTCATCGATGCAAATGCAATTTCATTCTGTGTTTACCAGACACTTTACCATGTGCGCATCCTCCTCCCCCCTCGCCCCTTTAATGTTTCCTCACAAATTTACAACGAGTATCCTTTTCATATCCGCTTTGGCCTTAGGCCCTTATTTGCCATACATATATCGGGGATGGACGACAGCTGGCGTATGTTTTCAATCAACTGAATCGCGAAAATTCGCACTTCCGCGTTCGCTTCCGCAACGCTTATATCGATCAACCCACCTGGCGCGGCGGCCACTCAACAATTTTCGCACTTAAACCGCAGAAATTTTGTTAAATTTTTCATTAAAAATACATGGCCTGGCAATTGTGGCAGCTGTGTCTGCCGGCATCAAAATGTCACTGCGTTTTCCCTCCTTTTGCATCCGCTCTGGCAGCCATGTGTAAAAAGTTTGAGAACAGTGGAGAGGGGAGGGAAGCGGAGGGGAAACGGAAAATTCTGCTCCTCCAATGGAATAACCAAACAAGTTACACCAGTCCCCGGCAATTATATATGGAAATATTCACGAATTCTGGGATGTTGCATGTAGTTATTTAAGAGTTTCTTGCAGGGGGTCTTCAACATTATATATAATAATTCTGATGGGATATTGGATAAAAAAAACGTTGGTAATATCTTCAAGAATTAATAAAGTTATCTAGTCTTAAAAATCCAAATCAACTCCCTCTTAAATATCTCCTTAAATAATTTAATTACGATGTGGCATGTTTTTATTTCAGAGTTCCTTAAAAAGGGCATTCAAATTGTAGAATTCTGGTGGAATATTGGTTAAAAATATCTTATTATTATCTTCAAGAACTAATAAAGATATCTTGTCTTAAAAATCCCCAACAATTTCCTTTTCAATATCTCTTTTAATAATTAAATTAAGAGCTACCTCACCTAGTCCGTATCTGCCACCACCTGAGTCTTCTATATATATTTGCCCAGCTAGTGCCCATAAATTGCACCAGTCCGGGCATTGTTTAAATATATATCACAATAATCAACTATGAAATTCTATTCGCATTCCATTGAACCCGTTTTCTCCACAACACACACACACACCCACACACATAATTGTCAACCACATGCCGTTTATGCCACTGGGCTTTCCATAATTTATTTACATACCATATATATAGATACATGTGACTTAATGCCGGAGCCCCGGCATTTAATTAAGGCAAATCCGTGACCATGGAATGCCCTGGTTCATTGTGCGACGAGTATCACAGCGGCATTTAATAATGTCAATTCCCGTTGACTTGTGTATGTGCGTTGATTTAGTTAAGGCTGCTGCGGCTTTGCCATGGCCAATTTACAGTCCTGCCGCAGGACTTGCATTCGCCATCCGCACCGTGTAGGTGAGCTGGAAGCCCGTCTCGGAGGCACTCGACTGTGCATCGCTGGCAAAGAGCAGGACAAAGGGCGGTCGGGCGATGAGCTCTTGGCCAGCAAGTCCATTGCCACAGTAGTGAGTGGCCTGCAGCTCCGGCCGGGACACCAGATACGAGTTGGGCACACTCAGGTAGTCGGACACACGCCCGGCAGTCCTCACTGTGCTGCGGCAGTCACTGTCGTAGGCAGGTCCTGGCTCCTCGGAGTTGGCCTTCGAGAGCTCAAAGTGGTCGATCTTGTAGCTGAGTTTTGGCAGGGAAAATACGTATTTACACATTGTTATTAATTAAAGAAGTGGTGGGGCTCATTATCTGTCTTGATGTGCTATCTTCTTCCCCCAAAAAAAAACCTCCAAAAACATCTCCCTGACTCACCTTATCTCCCTGTCCGCCGCTCCCTTCACACACACAGAGTACTTGACGTTGGGCATGTAGATGCCTCCGGCAAAGTTGAAGCTTACAATGCCACCGGTCAGGGTCCTGAAGTACTGATCACAGCCCAGGGGAGCCAGTAGCTCCAGATCGGAGAGCGAGGGCGTCCTCAGGGATTGTATAAGCTGGGCGGCGGGACCAGAGCCCGAACCAATGCCAGATGCTCCACCAAAAATAGTGCGTGGCAGTAAATTGCCCAAAAAGGGCAGAATGGGACGCACAGTGGGTTGCACACTGGGTTGCCGCGGAACCAGAGCCGTCGAATCACGGGGGCACTCCAGCTGGGTCAGGGTCAGCTGCCAGGCACTGGACTGCTTGCCGAGGGGAGTGGCCAGCCGGAAGAGTAGCTCCACCTCCTGACCCTGGCGAACGGGTAAGTACAGGTGCTGGCCACTGCTGCGACCGCACAACCGGAAACGCTGAAGCTGCACAAAATCAGTGCACTCCAGCAGGCGAGAGCTCTCGTTGACCTGCGGCTGGGGCAGCTCCAGGCGATCGAACTGGACGAGCAGCTGACACACCTGGCCACTCCACGGGGCCACGCGGTACTGGCATGCGTCCAACTTGGCCAATTCACCAGCTGCCGGACTGCGGATAACGATGCGTTTCTGCGCGGTTCGCGAATTGCAGGCCACCTGACAGCGGACAGGTGTGAAGGCAGGTGAGAGGACCACCGAAAGTAGCAGCAATAGTATTGAAAAATCCATTTTGTTCGTTTTTCAGAGACTCCATTCCTATTGTGACATTTTCGCTGAGCGCAGCTTTTATATCAATTTTTTTGGTGGCGGGGATGGGGAGGTAATAGTATCTCCCAACAACAGATAACTGGCATTGACATTTGGCGATAACACTGGCCCAGATATTAGTTACGATAATGTTTCTCGACCGAGATGCGCGTCCCTGGCAACTTTACCAAGTGATTGTGAAATTTTCGGCAGAAAAAATACAAAATTTGTGTGAGTGAGTCAACTGGAAAGTTTAAAGTGTTTTCAACTACAGCCTTAAAAAGAATGAATTTTCAATTTTAAATAAGTTTAGGAAATAAAGAAATTATGAATAATTATGTTAGAAACTAATACTCAGCTTTAAATAAATATTTATTATAAGATAGCCTTTTTTTCATTGCTTAAAAAGGAGAATTTGTTGAATCCTTTATCTAAGCTATATAATTACCTGCTGCTACCTAGGACTTTCTCCCATTTAAGCCCACCACGAACTTGTCTCACACTCTCCGCTCTCAAGTGGAATTTTCCCTTTCTCCCCCACTTTCCATGTAATCATTATCGAATAAATAATACGCAGGGGGGGTGAAGAAACCAAGAAAAACGCCTGGTATGCATGCAATGCTCTACTCCCCCTCTCCTCGGCAGATAACATTTGTTCTGCTTGACTTTAAGCCTTTGGCCTCAAATAGGAATTCATTGCCCAAACGTTTTATCAATAAATGCCACAAGGAAGTTTTACGCACATTTTATGACAAGGATACACACGCACACCTCCAGAGAGAGAGGCGTTTATGGGTGTCTTACACCTTTTATGAGCTCCCACACACACACCCCAAGGTCCTTGACGCACGTAAAACAATAAAATTCGAGGCATTTATATATGAGCATACCTTTGATTGTATTTGAATAGGTGCGAGGTGCGAGGTGCTACCTACGGGCATTGTGCTGCCTTTGCATATTATATTTCACGGCATAGTTTTGCCATTTTTTATGCTCCGCTGTGTAATTAAAATTAAATGCTATTAAATTTAATGTTAAGCTGGCGACAAAAAATACTGCCGAGGTGGCGCTAAAATTAAACAAACGACCAAATAATACTAAAATTGCATGCACAGCGCGATTAACATATCAACGCGGCAACAACAGCAACAAAAAAATGTCATAAACCAGCAGGGAAAATGTTGTTTCACAGCAAATTTTCCAACTCTGCATTTTCCAACAATGGCGAGCGCGCACACACATTTGCGTTCAAGTTTCAAAAATTTATGGCCCAAGTACAAGCCCGGTTAAAAAACAAAGCCAGTCGGCAAGCAACCTTCAAAAAACAAACTGAAAAAATAAACGAAAAGAAATATTTATAACAAGGCAAACAAAAAAAAACACAGCTCGTGCAGCCGTCGCATAAAAATGAAAACTATGTACTAATAAGCAAAAACAAGGTGGAAAAAATATGAAAAAAACTAACGTCGTTAGCAGAAAGGAAAATGGGAAATGTAAAAGGTGCAAAAATTGTCGAATTTACTCAAGGAACACGGCATGCTCTTAAATTATGAAAAGGGCAGGCTTGGCCTTAGAGGGTGGCATTGCCTTGGAAGTCCTTTTTTCAGTTCTTTATATAAAAAATTCATTTTATTATTGTAATGTTACTTTAAAACATTTTAAATAAATTATTGTAATTATTATTATTATTATTATTATTATTATTAAGGAATATAGAATTGCCTGCTTAAAAAAATGTATGTTCTTCAAAGAACTTAAATAATATAAGAAATCCAAATGCCATCAGCAAGATCCTATTATTGTATTTCTAGATAATATCATTAAATAATATTATATAAGTAATACCTAATTAATTTTACTTCAAATTATTTTATGATACGTGTAATATAAATAAAAGTAATAACAAATATAAAGTTCCTTAAGGGAAACCTAAATAATAATTATTATAATTTTGCTACTCTCTAAGTTATATAATTTCTTGGCATTAGGTTCGTTTTTTTAATACTTAATGAGATAATAATCTTACTCGTTATTAATCAAGTTAAGTATTACCTTACTCAAGCAACGATATAATTCCAATGCCTATAAATAGTTCCTTCCGCCATTACATTAACCCAGAAAACACTTATGTAAACTTTATCCACATAACCGAGGACACCGCCAAACTCAACTCCCATGCGGGGCACGCCCACTTCAGCCATTGCCACATATAGTAAGCATATTCCCGGCAGACTTCATCAGCAATTTGTAATACCTACTTTCCAAGGGCATATTTCCCAAGCCAACGAAAAACGACGGAGAACACAAAGTTTTGTTGTAACCGCAGCCACAGCAGCGCTCACGTATTTATGTCAATGTTTTGTTTTTTTCTTCATTTTTTTTTGTTTGTTTCTGGCTTTAGTCTTGGCCACCTTCTGCCTTAACCCCTTAACCCCTCGTTGCATGTCGTGCCCACTTGTTTTACCTTTGAACCCATGGCGAAAACAAGAAGTGACGCCGCTGGCACCGCCGCCGCTCCGAGGGCTTCTTCTGTTCTGTATTCTCTGTTTTCTGGTCTCGACTCGAGCCAGCTTTATGTGATCAACAACTTGTTTTGTTCTGGCTCAAGTTGAATGCGAAAATTGCAGAGGAGCAGAGGAGCAGGGGAGCTGGGGCGTGGGAGACTGGAGGCCTCGAGACCTAGGACAACAGCCACATCAAACTACAAGTGCCTGAACGTCAAAGCCATGCAAACAACACACTTGAAGAGAATTTATTTATTGGAAATGGCTATTCATTTTACCAATTCTTTCTTTAAGTATTTTCTTTAAAATTTTTAAATGTGGTATTTAAAATATATAGAGAATCATTGACTTTATGGGCTTGTTTCAAGAATATAAGGAAGAAAGATATGTTTAAATGTTTGGGGTCTTAATCAAGTAATTAAATATCTTTCCACTGTAGAAGAGCTAAAGGATTTATTTTCAGATTAATCTCAAATAATTAAGAAGCTAGAAATACCATAATAATAAGGACATAACCCTTAAGAATAACTATTTTTCCCCTGTGCAATCAATTGCTTGGGCTTTTGCTCAGGGCCCCAAGAAAAACTTATTTTTCAGCAAAAACTTATTTTCCTCTTTGTTTTGTATCCTATATTTTTGTTATTTTGAATAACGGCCCTATAAAAATAATGTGGCAATGTCCTTGCGGCTCCAAAATTGCAAATTGCACTTCTTGTGCGGCGCCCGCTTGATCGAAATTTAGTGGCAAAACTTCTCGGCAGCTGGTCGGCGAAAAGTGTGTCGCATAAAAAGCCAATTAAGTGACATTCGATTGGTTTGTCCTGCATACGAAGAAGCAGCTGGCGCGACAAACTTCTTCTTATCCTGCAGCGAAAAAGGGACGATGCCACGCCCCAATCATAAATATAAACAACGCGACACGGCGACGGCGCGACGACGACTATGACTTTTCCATCTAAAATGGAAATCTGCCGGTAACAAGAACATGCATATTTTCCCGGCTCGTGTTGATTTTTCCCCGCCCTGGCCTCCTGTTTGCTTATCAAGTGCAAATGCATGCAACTAGCGGCGGCAGCAGCAGCAGTAGTGGCAACAACGTGAATAATAATACCAACAAAGCAGCCCAGATAGGCAGTGGAACAGCGAAACAGCGACGTGTTGCTGCTGCTGCTGCTCCCTTCTGCCGTCAAGAAAAACGAGTTGTTTCCGGCACTCAAACACTTTCTGATTGCAGCAGTCCCGAAAAAAAAGCAACAACAATATAAGGATAAAAAACGAAGAAAAGTCGGGCAAAAAAATATGCGAAAATATGCAGCACTTTTGTTGCCGACGCTATAAATTTAAATGCAATCGCATTACGCGAGAGCAACAAATATACGAAATGCAACATTCTGGAATGGGATTTCGGGTGTCTGGGTAATTTATGTGGCATGCTTTACGGGGTTCGATGGCTTACGAACTTGAACTTGCCCCGCAGCGAAATTACAGCCTCGATTTAAATGCAATAGGGATGTATTTCGAGAGGAAAAGTCATCGACATAATTGTATCGCTAAATATGATATCGAAAAAATCGATAAGCTTGATATTGAAAAAATTTAAATGTCGAAATATATCGAATTCATATCGAAAATATATCCGAATAATGTTATTACCTTTATTTGTCATTTATTTACCGATTATATGTAAAAAAGGTTAAAAAATAACATTTTTGATAAACTTAATAGACGGAAATTGCTTCGATATATCCAAAAAAGTATCGATAATAGCGTAATGTTAAAATATCGATAAATGTAGATATATAGAATAACGATATATCTATAGTTTCTGCCATCCCTAAAGTAAATTCGATTTGAGAATGTTTTAAGTTCAGATTAATTTAAAAAAAACAGAAAATTAATAAAAAAAAAAAATTTTCGGATAAATTAAAAGTATTCATAACGTCTTAAATTTTAATTCTTGCTAAGGCCTTCTCTTCTTTTCCAATTTCTTCTTATATAACTTACACAATTCATAGGAGAGGAGAATTTAAATTTTGGGAACATTTTCATCTATATTTTCCATTTCGGCCGGATGATGTTGACAAGAGCCGGAAAGCAAATTGAAAACTTGATGTAAATAAAGCTGACAGAAAACAAAGCTAGCTGGTGTAGCTAGATTCGGGCTGCTTTCTTTTCGTTTGTATTTAATTTAATGCATTCTGGCCATCAACATCATCATTGTAATAAACTTTCAGTCAGTTGGCCATTGTTATTACTTTTCAAACTCTCTGGCTGTGTCTTTCTCTCAATTTCCCTATTGCTTCCAAGACTCCAAAAGCTCTCTGCCATTGTGCATTTCTTTGTCTTGGGGGGGCGGTGAGGGGGATGTAGCTGGAAACTTTAAGCAAATAATAATTCCAGACCAGACCAGCGTCGAGGTAATGGCTAAGGAATTCTACCCAGCGAGGAGGCGGAGTGGGCGGCACACAAATTAATGCGCAATCAACTAGCGGGCTCGGCCACACGACCGCTCATCAGTCAAAGCCTTTTAGTGGGCCAAAACTTTGCCCCGTTTTGGCCTCTCAACTTGGCTTATTTATGTGCGTCGGGTGCAGGAGCCATGAATTGACTTTGTGACTTTAGAGTTAGGCGCCATGCCAACGCTCATGCCTTTGCCAGGCAAAAACCATCTCTTCCATAATGTGCCTGACAGTCAATCCTTTGTCCCTCCGCTTTTCCACTGATTATGCAGAGGGAAAAATGGGAGGTTCTTTGGGGTTACTAATTAAAAATCAGTAAGAAATTAAGAGAACAGCAAGGAAAGGGCTTAAAAATGGGGTCAGGAAATTCACTTATTGGGCCTAAATGCACAAACATAATCTAAAAACTTTTAAAATATTTTTAATTTTAAAAAAATGTTATTTCAAAGTATAATTCATATAAAATCCTCTTTAAATTTATTTTTCTATTATATTAACATGAATATTCTTATTTTTGATGCCTCTTTTTTCCCCCCGTGCTGCCTGTGTGTCAATGGCAGGGACAAGGACATTGTTGCAGGATCTGTTTGCCACATGATGCACTTGCTGCCACCAGGGCGGCGCACAATATGTCTTTTGATTTCCGCAGACCGAAAGCCAACCACAAGCCGCAAGATTGAGGATGATTTGAAAGCAATACACACTGCACGCCGTTGCCTTTGGCTTTAAATGGGTGGAAACGTTGCAGTTTTTATCCCAGGGAACGTGCACACAAAACGGATGAAAGACAGAAATGTGAGAGAGCAGTCGGGAAATGTGCCATGTGGAAAAGGTTTGGGGAAAGAGGAACCCCCTACACTAACATATGTTTATATTAAAATGAATTTATTTGATTGGAAATTAATTTGTTTGCCAAATAAATGGAATTTATTCCGTTGTTAATTTTTTTTTGTCGTTTTTCATTAACCAAACAAACATGAAATAATAATGTTTATTTAATTCAAATAAATGCATTGAATTGCTATTGTAATTTCTATTTAATATAATTTATGCACAATTATTTGTGCATTATCCACTTGAAAATATTTAATAAACACCAAAACATATTTGTAAATCAAGAAACTAAAGCTAATAAGCAATCAGTACCATAAACTTCCAATTCATTTCATTAACAGAAGGCGGCTTAAATACAATCTGTATATTTTCCTCTGGAATTATTATTGCTAAACGTAAATTCCACAAGTTAAAGTTTATAATTGCTTAAAGAGTTTAACTGTTTGTAACTTGAACACAGTTTAAAAATACAATTTGATTAATATAAGCAGCCAAAAGCAATCCAAAAATCTGTTCATTAAAAGGCAGCCTTCGAGGCCTACTTCAATATGCATGAATTGCGCAAATCAACAGGCCGCCATGGCGTATGCGCAATATACATATGTACATATGTACATATGCCAATATTGGCCAAATACTTTGCATGTAAATTGAGGCCTCTTCACCTATGTATGCTAATGCCATGCCCTGACTCCTGAAGGCCATCTTGGTCCATTAAGCCGTAAGGATTTTAATTTCTATTTATCTATGCAGTTGTCATGGCTAATTGATTTTCCAAAATCTTCTCTATCTCTCAATTGTTTGTTTGCCCCAAAGCTGCTCCTGCTGCCCCCGCTGCTCCTGCGGCTGCTCCCTCACTGGGTTGCAAGTAATTTAAAATTACAATTTCGCAATGATGTGCAGATGTACTTGAAATCGCTTCGATTGCGTTTTTATGCTTGTTTGTTTGGGGTGCACGTAAAGCACATAAAGTTGCTGCTGCCGTAAAGCCAATTCGCAGGACACCACACGGCGTATACTTAATACACACGTATGCAACGCGTGACTGCTGCAAGGCTGCCAGGGCTAAGGGATGTGCCACTCACACTGCAAAAGAAATCAACTTAAAATGTGCAAATTGTTTATACTGTCGACCCTTGCCCTTCACTCCTTTTGCTACCTCCATCCCCCCAATCTCCTCCCTTTGCGGACAAACACAAACATATGTGCGCCGGCATGGGTTAAAGTATGTGCCGGACATTGAATAAGATTAATGAAGGTTTCGCTCTCTCTCGCTCTCTGGTATGTATGGGGCCCCTCCTTTTATTTTTATGTTCGGTTTCGGGTCGGCCGCCTGCTGCGGTTTCGAGGTCCTGCCGCAGGATGATGATGCCGCCCCGCCTGCTAAAATATTTTTGCAGTCGGCCTCGAATGTTGCTGCTGCGGCTGCCGCTACAGCTACTGCTGCTGTAAACGAAAAACATATTTCAATGATGCATGCATCCCGAAAACAACATCAAGCAGGCGGTTCCCCCCATTGGCCCCCAAACAATAAACTGACCCAACAACAAGTTTCATGAGGGATCTGGAGAAGCTGAAGCTTCTGAATCTGAAGTTGCCGACCTCAAAAACAGCAATGTCCGAAACATGTGGCGAAATGTGACAATTTTATTGGTCTGCCGGAAAATGATATCTGCAACTGAAGCGTATAAAATGGTGAGGAATTTTTCTTTAACAAACAAATTAAAATTTAAATAAATTTTAAGGAATTTCAGGAAGCTTAACAACGTAAATAACATACATTTCCCTCTCTAATTAATTAAAAAACACTTATAACTAAGTTTCATATCAAAACAATTATCATAATGGGCTAGCATATAATTCGCTTTTGTTTATTTACTGCTTAGCAAATTATTTTTTAATTTTCAGAAACTCTTTAGCCTAAACTTTTCTTAACCAAGAATACTTTTTAAAGTTTTTTTTTCGAAGACACCTTTCTGTAATTAAATTCCAAGTAAGTGCTGGCCAACTTGGCAAACTTTCCATCTTCCCCACTGGCCACAATTTCTATCAGTATAATCATTTTGCAGTCTTACTGAAATAATTCCCTTAACTCTGCAGGAGAGTCATGGCCGCAAAAAAAAAACACCCCCGTAAAGTAAGTAAAACTCCAGACATATTTAATTATAAATGCAGTTCAACTTGCGCAAGAAAAATAAGAAGAGAATATAAAAACTCGGGCATAAAGTGCTTCAGCTCGTAATCAGCTGAGTACGAGCTCCATTTCCACTAAGCCATCTCCTCGAAATTGCAGTTTAATGAGCTCATTGACAGGTACCGAGTCCTGGACGGGTGCCGAGTCCTGGGCTAAATGAAGTGTAATTCTCCGGCTAAAGCAAATGCAATATTAATCATCAGCTTTAAGCGGAGAAAAATCTCTCAAAAATCTCGCATATTCCCAGCAGCGGGACCTCAACACACACTTTTGTGTGTGTGTGTGTGTGTGCGTGTGTGCGCACTGCCAGCATTCCATTTTTTAATTAACCGCCAGAGAGCCGGGAACTGGAGGACCCGAGCTGCCTGCCCCATGGAGACCCGGGCTGTCAGTTTACCTGGACGTGGAGTCCTGTTGACATTTGCCACCGTCATGCGACATTTTGAACACACACAGCCTGCCGGCAAGGGTTGTGTTGTGTCAGCCCAGTGAGTGTGAATGGTGTGTGATGTGGAGGACCCCTGACAGCTGTTGCTCGAGTAGTTTTTAAGTAGCTGCTAATGAGTCGGTAACTTGCGAGGCAGACAGCTTTCAGGAGACCATTTCCTTGCGGCCCTACACGGGTTTGTACTTCATTTTTGATGTCTCGCTGTTTTTACAGAAAACTATTAATTATTTGATGTTAGTTTTCCAGCTAGGAATCATTTTACTACAGGCTTCTCTTTAGAATTGTACATATTTGCATATTAATTTTAAGCTTAAACTAAACTTTCAGTGGGTCCTGGAACCTCCGTCTGCAGGGCAATCTTTCAACATTGTAATATCCAGCTGAAGCTGGAAGTACACGATGCCATCTGCTTGCACTTGCTGGCACTCATGTTTAAATATGCTCGCAAAACGCAGTTATCCTTCATCCACACTCACACTCACACACACACACACACACACACACATACACACACTCTGGCACACCCATGGCGAAAATTCCCCGGAGGAAACGGAAACGAGGCGGAGAACAATGGCTAACAATATTACGCATACGACGCGGTGCCTGAGTTTGCTTTTCGCCCCTGTCGAGTGCTTTTCATCGAAGGGCAGTCCGAAAACGGCGAAATCTGCGCTAAATGAAAGCATTCGCGAGCAATTATGTAACATCATCCTGGGGGAGGAAGCAGGCAGGCCAACAGAAGGTGATTCCACTTTTTTAAGCATTCTTTTCTCTTGGCGTTAAATTAAAACAACGAAATATAGCGAGTTTACGAAGTAAATACCAGCATAAAAAAAAGAACGAGAGAAGGAGAAATGGAAAAAGGGAAAAAGAAAACCGAGTTTTCACCGTATAAATTCACACTAAACTGGGGATTTCCAATGGATTTCCTAAGGCCGAGGCAACAATGGCATACTCGGCATAATCGCCATGAATGAAAGCGCAGCATCATCGAAGCCGAAAGACGACGAGGAAGACGACGTCGACAACGCCGACGACGACGACAGCGTTGACGACTGACAAGGAATCCTAAAGGGGCACGGCGCGGTACGGGGAAACCCTGGCGGCGGAGATGACGGCCATGACAGGCGGAACAAACGAGCATGGCGTGTATATGGAGACATAGGACGGCATACAGCTGTTGCAGGAGAGTCTCTGTTCCAAAGTCCTGGCATAGTTTACTTAGCACTCTTTGGCTTGCC
This sequence comes from Drosophila baimaii, assembly GCA_018874675.1. Lineage (NCBI taxonomy): Eukaryota > Metazoa > Arthropoda > Insecta > Diptera > Drosophilidae > Drosophila > Drosophila baimaii. Next base: position 4,933 of record JAEIIU010027157.1, on the reverse strand, counting down.
CAATATATATATATATATACATATATATATACTAACTCGACTCCCTTTCCTTTCCACTTAATTCCCTTCCAAGCAGAGCCAAGGAGTAGCGTTATAAATCGCATTAAGTGGATCATACTTTGCATATGAAGTATCAGAGAGAAAGGAACTAGAGATGGGCTTTAATATAAAGAGCTTTAAAATAAGGAATAATAAAGAAGAATGTTTTTGAAAGGCCGATAATTATATTAATATTAATAGCTAAGCTTGACGCTTGTTTACAATGGCAGAAAATATCTATATATCGACACTGTATCGATATTAAATGCTCAGGCCGATATAAATATCGATATATTTACATTGCGGTATATGCGCTATAAATCGATTTTCTATTTTAAAACTACAATTGTCGGGAAAGTAATATAGAGAAGTCATATCAAATATAGTTTTAAAGATGTTTGAAATATAGTCGGTAAAAAAATACATAAATTATCGATTGTTATATTATCGATAATATGGATATTGCAACTTTAAGTGCGATATTTTTGGATATTTCAAATTTTGATATTTCAAATTACAACATATCAAACTTTAAAATATTTTTCTTATATGATATTGAGCGCTATATGTTTTATATATACAATATTTATATAATATTAGACTTTTCTTTGAATATACATACTTAGTAAAATGCATTACTTAAATAGTCATTTATCAACGGGTATTTATATCTGAAAGAAATACAAAAATAGCTTGCTAAACTCACAGATTTTTTGTTGGCTTTTATAACTTCTATAAAAACCTAGTTCAAATTGCGTTTGACCTTTCCCATCACTGCTGCTGACGACCCCGTTGCGAGTTGCGAGCGAGAAGAGCAGCAGATAAAAAGAAAGCACTTTAACATAACAATGAACTCTCTCCGACAGCAGCGCCCAAACGAACGCTCCAACGCAATCAAAATTCAAAAGTTTCATTTGCAGGTAAATGCTGGATTTACTTGGTGGATTTTAGGGCATCCTGGCACCTCGTCCTCGTCGTCCTCATCGTCGTCGTCGTCCCTGTTGTCAATTGTTTGGCAGCGCATGATGAATGACGCCGATAGCGTCCGCCACGATGATAGCGCGAATTTGTAGCCGCATTAACTTTGCCACCGTGAAGTTTTCGCAGCAAAGGACCCAAAGGTCAACACAGGTTGCCACCAGCGAGATCTTAATGGGAATGCTAAGTAGAGCATACTACAGTAGTAAATTATGCGAGAAACTTTTCCCCCCAGCCCACCGACGACCCTTTCGCTCTATTATAAATGATGAAAAATACACTGCCATCGACCCAGATGGAAGGGAATACAAATTTTCTTTTTGTGTGCTGCAGATATCGCCCTCATTCACAGATTGCAAGTGAAACTCAGCTCGGAAAAGCCACATAACGAATTTTCCTGAAATTTAAGACCCACTTTCTTGTCATTGCAAATGTTGAATTTCCATTTTCTATCAAGTCTAGACGCTGTTAGGCATAACTTTATCGATAAAAGCAAATATTATGGCAAGTCGTAAACTTAAACTTGCATAAATATGAATTCCTTTGTTCGCAGTCAACCCGCCCCCTTGTGTTTCTATAAATAAACGAAGCCATTATCATAAATATGCTATTTGGTGAGGGGGGGGAAACAAAAAAAAACAACCAATTAAAATGCGACTTACTGGCCAAAAGTAACGAGCAACAAATGCGTAAACAAAAAATACTGTGTAGAACAGGCCATTCATGCTTGTTAATGAATAATTAATATAAATACCGAACAAGTTCTTGTTTGCTTTCCAATGTTAATTGAAATGAGCATTTAAAGAACAATAAATACGCTGCAAAAACGATGGCATGGAAATGGAAATTATACAACTACCAATTCACAGCGAGGATAATGCGAGGAGCATGGGAATGGGAGTAATAAGGACAATGCGATTGCCTCAAGGAGCTGCCGCTGGGAACGCTTACGAATGCCATTACACGACAAAGGACTCGAGTTGAGTTGACTCCTTGGCCGAGTGTCCTTATCGTCAATCGCATAAATCTCGTCCTCAGAGAGTTGTTACCGGGGTACACGGCGGGGAAAAGGGGGAGCTGGTAGAGGAGCTAAAAAGGCGAGTGTTGCCACCTAGTTGCAAATAGGACGCAAGGGTTTCCTTTAAGCAATTATTGTATCACGCAGTTTTCCAGCTTTTAATGCCAGGTACTCGGGAATTACAAAGGGTATATTTGTTTTGGGGAAAAATAAGATAGTAAAGGGTATGAAAATTCGCTAGAAATATGTGACGGAACATAAACAATATATTATTAAAGTTCTTATAAGGTTAAAGATGCGTAATGCGCTTATATTTGCATTCCAAAAAGCAAAAAGCAAGACATTTTTCTGCTTGTTAAATAGCTAGAGGTTTTTTTTCCTAAAAATTTAATAAATGAATGCACTTTTAAGTTCGTATGTGTGCTTACAGATCTAGACTGCTCGAGAATGCGTGTGCACACATGCAGTTCTTCTCTTGAGAGCGGCTGGCTTCAGAGCGCTCTCTCCCTCGAGAGAGTGGCAACTTGCAACTTTTGCTGTTTTTGGTGAAAGTGTGCTAGGATCAATATTTAAAAAAAAAATTAGAGCTATAGAAATTAACATTCTTACTATATAATATTTTCGTAAAAAATAAGTTACGTTTTCTTTGATTATTACTATTACGAAAGATATTTAATTAACTCATTACAATCCTGCGCCTTTTGGGTATGCAACACATTTTGTCAAGGGCCCTCTAGCCATCAGGTATCTCCTAGTCGAATGCACTCGACTATATCCTAGTTACTGGCTATTTTATAGACTCCTGACCGGCGAATCGGACTGTTTGGACTGTTCTGTTTTTTTCTGCTGACTCTCTGTATCGTGGCTGCGTGACTTTTATTGGACTTTCGCTTCTTCTTTTGCCTTCTTGAGCCGAAAGTTTCGGTCTTGTTTATGGCATTTATCGTGCTGTTTATTTCGGCTTGGCTTGGCCCATTTGTTTCACATTGCCGCGCACAGCCTAGCAGCCTAGAGTTTTCCTGGACTCGAGGAGTTTTTCCCTAATGCCATCGCATATCCCGCAGCGTTTACTTAACGCGCCCGGCGCGCTCTTATCTAAACGATTGCCTGTGGAGTGATTATGAGTGTTTGAGGTTGTTAGCATAATTGACGCCCCGTGCGCGCTTAGCGCAGGAATAACAACAATAGCAACAGCCAGCGAAAAAGAAAAAAAAATAAAAGGGAATAAAGTTAGAGCAGAATGAGCGGACAATGAATAATAATCAAGTGCCATTTTGGATATATTTTCGGGCTAATAATAAGCCGAATTGTAAGGGAATCCGAGGTATTATATAAGGCAGGGATATTGAGAAATATGTATATCTACAGAGCTTTGAAAAGGTGAATTTATAATACGTAAACAAATATTTTTCTGCCAAGTAAATGTTCAAATTAATATGGAAAATCAAAAACCATAATTATTTAATTTGATTTTCCCTCTAATTTTACCTAAAAATGCCTGAAATAATGAAAACCATTCTTCAACTATTTATTTACTCTCCCATTTAAATATTCAACCATTTTAATGACTAGTTTTTGTTTTCTAATAAATCATTAAAATTTTTAAGCCTCATTTACTAACTGTGTGGTAAGTGCTAAAAATGGTAAAATACTACATAAATGTAAGCAAAACATTTTTGTGTAATTCGATTTTCATTTTACCTTACGCCACCCACCCCCCCTAATATTCTAAACATAAGTACAGCACGATTCTGATTTTCAATGCCATATCAAATATTTATTTTCGCTTGGCATTTAAATTTCCAGGCACGTCAGCACCACCCACCTCCCCAACGCTAAAAAATCACCATTTATATCGGGCACCAAATGCGCATTAATGTTACCTGAAAATGTCAGAACTCTTTCCCCACCACACATACACACACCAACACACACACAAACACACACACAATTACCACAAATAATTTCGAACTCATCGAACTTTTGGAATGCAAAAAATGTTGCACGTGGCATTGATTTCGTGAGCCATGATTGATTGGCAAGCAGGCTTAAAGCCGCACTCTTCCCACACACGAGGCTTAAATTGTGAGCAGAGAGGAATTTTGAGTTGGTTTTGCTGGCCAAAAAATGTTGGCTTAATTGCACCTGGCCTACACTGGGCACCACTTATTATGATTGCCCGTTGAAAATGAACAACTAAGCGTTTTGCAGGGTAACCATTCCATTTTCAGGCAGTCCAAGAGTTTATTTTCAAGTTTGCATGCTGCCAAACGGCAACAGGTCGTATGAGCAATATGAGAGATGGTGAACAATTGAGGTTACACATTGAGAAAATATTTTATTAAATAAAAAACGTGTTGTATAATAAATGCTTTTTAAATAAACAATAATTCTTTAAGTTTTTTTCTTACGGAATAATTTCTTTAAAGAAAAAGAACTCCGATTTCTGAGATACAAAAATCTCCCTAAAATCACTTTAAGACCCCCGACTTCCGCCTTCGCTCCCATTGCCGCCAATCAACAGATTTTGCCTAAATCAATAGCACTGAATCAAGACGTATTTGTGTGTCCCGCTCGCATCTCTGGGAATGGAGGACTTAAGGCCAACTGATTGCGCAATGAGCATTAGAGCATGAGCATGACACGCATCTCACTCACGTCGCCTCCCCCCTGGCAGAATCGCGCTCAAATTTAAGCATCAGGAATAATCTTTGGCTGTTGTCGCCTGTCGCCTTTGGCCTGCCCCCCTGGCCCCCAGGACCTACTCTCCTGCCTGCCGTCGCCTGTTGCCTGTCATTGTCATGTTTGCACTTGGCTTTAATGCTCCTCCGATTTGCCAGTGTGGGGGGGGCTTGCTTTCGGTACTTGCCGCCGAATAAAACTTTGAACCCGCTGCCT
>JAEIIU010027140.1:0-29702 GCA_018874675.1 Drosophila baimaii | reverse complement strand
TTCCTTTTTTTTATATCTTTTTTTAAAAAATGCCCAAAAAACAGGCTTCTAGACCAAAATACCCCCTTAAAAGACTTTAAATATAGAAAAAAAAGAAAACAGATCAGGACCACTGATATTTATTTATAGATTATTCTAAGGTTCAGTTATATTCCTTTACTAGACTTCTTCAAAAAATTATAAATAAATAATATAAAGAAGGGTTTTTATTCAAAGTTGTCTCAGATTTATATACATGACACTTATAAATAATAAAAAAAAGTACCTAATTGTAATTAAAACTAATAACTATTAACATAAATCTGTACATAATTCACAGAGAATTCCTTTTCCTTATTTTTCTTGTTCTGGTTCTGTATTTTACATTAAAGAAGAAGGTGTTTAGATGGAAAGTTCATGAAGTTTGTCTATTTTCTAGGTACTTTTTTTCAAGATCCACTCTTTCATAACATTTAAATCATAAAGAAATATAATCTAGAACTTTCAGCATATCAATTTGATATTTATCCTCCTTAATTTGTTTTCAAAACAAACTGCAACTAGGCCTGAGTTGACATCAACATTTTTGTTTTCTGTGTGGAGGAACATCGACGCCACTTGTTGACAATCTGCCAGTTTCCAAAGTGATGGCTTGGTGTTGTGTTTGGAATGGAAATTGAAATGGAAATTGATTTGGAATTCTACAATCCATCCGCGTGCATGTGCGGCACCTTCTGCGCCGCCTCCGGATGATGCTGGTAATCCTCGCGTATGAAAGCCGCTGCCCTTTCCCCGATCATCACGGTGGCCGCATTCGTATTGGCACTGACCACCGCCGGCATGACACTGGCATCGGCCACCCGGAGATTGGTGAGTCCATGTAGCCGCAGGTCAGAGGGACTCACACAGGCGGCGGGATCGTGGCGGGGTCCCATCTTCACGGTGCCCGACTGGTGGTAGCAGGTGACACTGAAGTACCTGGCATAGCAGCGCCAGTACTCCTCGCTGCGATAGCCACCGCCGCTGCTGTGGTCATCGCACTCCTCGATGGGGATGTAAGCCAACTCAGCGCGATGCTCCCGGAAGGCCTTCGTCTGCTCCAGGGCCTCGATGTACCCAATGCCCCGCAGCAGAGTGGCCACATCTTCCGCCTCCGTCAGGTAGTTACTGGTTAGGATGGGTGCCTCCCGTGGATCTGTGTTTCGCAAACGCAGTTCACCCTTGGCCAGGGGATGCGAGAGCAGGACAAAGACACAGAGGAGGTGCGAGTCCCGCAGGTAATCCTGCAGACGCGCCACATACTGATCCTGGAAGTGCAAGCCCCGCGTGAAGATCTCCAGGGAATCGTGGCGACCACGCTGGAAGAACAGATGATGATTTTCCGTATCCGGATAGACGCTGTCACTGCTCGCATTCGTGTTGATGAAGGCCACCAGGGAGGCGGTGCTGTGCGAGGCCAGGGGACCCGTACGATGGATCAGATAATCGTATATGCTGTCCAGGATCTCCTGCTCGGTGGCCGCCTTGGCCTGACCCTCGTCCAGGCGCAGGAAGAGCGGCACTAGCACATGATCCTGCAGGTTACCACCAACTCCTGGCAAATCCACATTCACGGCCAGGCCCAACTCCTCCAGGTGCTGCCTGGGACCGATGCCGGAGCGAAGGAGCAAGGCCGGTGAGTCGATGGCTCCCGCCGAGAGCACAACCTCTTTGGTGACCTCAATCCTATGCTGGGTTCCGTCCTTGTCAAAGCTCACCGAGCTCACACGATCTCCGTCCACATTGATCCTCGTTACCAGGGCATTCTTCACCACATGAAGATTGGGCCTCGTGGCGGCCACTGCTCCCAGATAGGACTTGGCCGTGCTCATCCTCTGGCCATTGCGCACCGTTCCCGGGACATGGGCATAGCCCGTTTCACTGCCCTCGGCAAATGCCTTCACATGGGGCAAGCCCAGCTCCCGGGCTCCAGCCAATATCAGTTGATGGATATCCTCGTCGTGACGCTCGAAGGGATTGAGCGAGATGTAGCCCCGGGGATGGGTGGCGTTGCCCTGCGGCGTTACGGATCGCTCGAAGAAGGGCAGGACCTCGTCGTAGCCCCATCCAGAGTTGCCCATCGCCGCCCAGCCATCAAAGTCCCGCCGATTGCCACGCACATAGAGCATGGCATTCGCAGCCCCGGATCCGCCCAGCATCCTGCCGCGCGGCCAGTAGCAGCGTCCGTCCTTGATGCCGCGACACGACTCCACGCTGGGCTCTGTGAAGTAGTTCCACATGAAGTCCGAGTGCTGCAGTCCGAAAAATAACGATGGAAGCTGCAAATAAGATATTGAAATTGATTATCAGAGTCAACATTATCTTTTCCAGTATTTGTTTTCGATAAATCCTTTAGGTTTTGAATTTTTCAAAACTTTTATAACATTTATTGCTGGAAAATTCTTATATATATAAAAGGAAGTAAGGAAAAATTTAATTAAATCCTCAAATTACCAAGGGAAATTTGAGTATTTCAAAGGGAAATCCGAGTGGAACGGGCCTTTCTTTCTGCCTTTCTCCTTCTCTCTTTTCGATCTCTTCGATCTCTAAAGCAAAAGATGGACACGTAGTGAGTTTTTTGGTTCTTTCTAATAAACATACTATATTATATAGCTCATAATAACAAATTACCTAAGGAAATAAGAGTATCTTAAAGGAAAATCCAAGAGATCCCTCGATCTTAGATCTCTAAAGCAGTGATGGGCATGTACCTAGTCTCTTGGTTCTTTCTAATAATCCTACTATATTATACAGACCTCTATAATACCAAATTTTAAAAGGAAATTCGAGTATCTTAAAAGAAAATCTTAAAGATAATTCGATTTTAGATCTCTAAAGCAGAGATATGCATGCAGCTTGTCTCCTGGCTCTCAGCTATCCTTCCAATTCAACATATATCATCTTTGCCCTGAAACTAACAGCTTTTACAAGAAAACCTCCTTTATTAAATTCCTTTATTTTGTTTATTTATAAAATAAAGTCACTTATACACCCAATAATAAATATGTATTCTTACAAAATTAAAGTAATCTCAGTTCAGATATCTAATAAATTCTAAACTTATATTGTATTAAGTAATTTATCAAAACCTCAAGTGCTGCTAATGACAACTACAAATTGGCAAAACTATATAAGGAGTAAGAGTACTTAGCTTCTATGGAAACAGATTAAATTTCTTAGATTGTTTTCTTATTTTGGATTTCGAATTCTATTGGCCTAGATAGTACCTACTTATTTGATGATTGCAATGAGCCCAAAATAGGCTTTAACTGCGGGGTGTTAAAATTGTTTTATGATCCACTTGTATGGTGTTTACCACTTTTAGTGCTATACACATAACAAAAATGTTTGAAAATTTAACTTTTTAATATATTACTATTAATGATGAATTAATAATAATAAATATATAATAATATAGGGTTCTTTCAACTTTTGTCATAAAAATATTTGACCTAGAATCAGTAATTTTATTTTCTGGTCAAATCAAATCAAATGAAATATAAAACTAATATTTTAATAATATTTAAAAATGCATTTAATAATATAAAATATTAAAATATTATTTCCGGAAAAGGTTCCATTGAAATTCAATAAAATCTAGACATAATATATATATATATATATATAAAAAGAAAATAGCATAGGAAATGTGATATATTATGCCAAAAATTTGTTTTCTCTGTGTTTAAATCAAATCCCCTTTGATGAACTCACCTCGGACTCCACGGGGGGATCTCCACCGGCCTCCAGGACAAGCACTCGCCACTCGGGATTCTCGCTGAGCCGACTGGCCACCACAGATCCCGCTGATCCTGCTCCGATCACCACAAAGTCATAGGGTTCGCTCAGAGCACCCTGGTAATCCGCCGGCCACTGGCCAGGCGGAACCACCTGACACTGGGCGGCCAAAAGGGATTGCACCAGCATGCTGACCATGCCGCTCCACAATCCTAGGGGTGTGGCTCCTCCTCCTCCTCCTCCTCCTCCATCGGGCAGTCCACATTGATCAGGATTGGGATATAGGCCGCCGGCAAGCGACATCTTGACGCGATTCGTTTCTGTATCTGAAAGGCGGTCGTCGCCGGAGATTCGCTTTTATAGCCGCAAGCCTTGTGCTCCACTGGCCCAGTGCTCCGATAAGCGGGTACAGTGCATCCTCCCCAACCCCCATTCGTCGCCGTAAGCCGGGAGGACGTTGACTCAGGCGCCGGCACCACGCGTGTGAATGTGTCACTGGTGCACTCGAAGAAATAATCAGTTTTCTGTACGGAATTTGGTCTATTATATAGGCTTTTTATAAATACCTTTTTTCCTTGATTTAAGTTTGGTTTTCGAGGAGAAACCTCTTGGAAATATTAAAAAATATGCTCTTTTGGTTATGAAATTTTATTATTGTATCTTTTAAAGATTTCCCTGGAGTTAATTTAATTAAAAAAAAATATTTTATTTAATTTTGGGCAAATTCTTTGATGTTTTATGAGGTATTAGAAAAGTTCTCTTAGTTTTTTTAGTAAATATATTATTTGCTAAATTTTTTTAACAAACAAGAAATTCTAGAAATCAGAAATGAACCAGTGTGTTTTTTTATTATTTATATATTTATATATATTTATATTTTAATATTTATATATATTTATATTTATTTATTATAATTATTCTACGTGTTGACATGATGCTCATCATTTCGTGAGCTATAGAATTGCCTTCGGAATCAGCTCTTGATTGAATGACAGAACCAGTTCTGAGCATTCACAATCTTCCATTTTTTCATCTTACTTGCAAGTCAATTTCAGCATAATTTATTTTATTTTATATTTAACATCTCATTCTAAATGAACTCAGCGCATTTTCCGCATAATAAACCATATTATTGATTATATTAATAATCATGCATCGTTAAGATATAAATTAAAAGCAAGATCTTAAACAAAAAAAAATTAAAAAATTACAAAAAACATTTTTAGAGGGGAAAAAAGCTGGTTCCAAAAATCCTAAATGTTCTTTAAAGAATTTTGCAAGTTTTGGTAATATATTTTCTACATTTTTCTAGGAGCACTTAACTTCCAATTATTTCTCTGAGTACATACTCTCCCCGTCCCCTCGTTCTGCTCTCTCTCTCTCTCTCTTTGAATTTATATTATCAAAGTAGATCACAAAGGAGAGATGATGGAAGTTAGAGTGTTCCGATAATAAATCTAGATAACAAAAACTGCTTTTGTGGTTGTTACCCGATTGCACACACAAAAAGTCGGTATAACTCGTATCATAAAAAAAACAGAGTGTTTATAGCACCAACAATCTCAATGCAAAGACAACAAACAAAAACACAACAAGCTTACTTAAAGACAAAACAACTAAAAAGTAACAAAAAAAAAAAAGCGAACTAAAAAAATAACACAACAAAAAAATACCAACTTAACAAAGTATTTGAAGAATGTGCTTTAAAAAAAAAGGCGCTTAAAATGTATATATAATTATTATAATAATCAGAGGCCGCTGTTCATGGCCGTGCGGATAAATTGAACGGGGGCAGGGGGCACGGCAATGGCGGCGGCGGCAATTAAATTCCCAACGGGCGCCAAATTCAAGCCAGCACTGAGATCTGCAAGTGCATGAATATTATTTATTAAATAAGTAATAAATATATTATTGAAATGGAAACTGCCTAGGCAGGAAACCCCCTGAAGAACCTACCCGAAGGATCATTGACGGGTATCAGGGGTTCAGCTCCTGTTCCCGTTCCCGTTCCCGTTCCACTTCCTGTGCCCGCTATCAGATCCTCGGCGAGAAAGAACTGCTGCGGATGGGCCGGGCAGAGTGCAGGATATCCCAGGATACACAGAATTAGCATTAGCGTGAACCATCTGGGGGATGGCAGCTCCGGAGGCAGCGTCATCTTGCGATCAGTGGCGGACGTGGACTAAACCGCGATCTCGAAGCGCACTCGCATGAAAAGTCTCGAAAACCTTTTCCGATCCGCGGCCCAGAGCAAAGCCATGGCCCACTGAGGCACCGAGGCACCGAGGCATCGAGGCACTACTCACTGAGGCACCCAAACTGGTCAAACTCGTAAACTCGTGAGGTGGTGGTGGCGCTGCCGCTGCCATTTGCCATTTCGGTTCAGTGGCCGCTCATAAATTACGGGCAGAAAACGAGTGAGAATGCTGGAATTAGCCTAAACGATGGCCCCCCCGACTATTAGATACCCGGCATAAGTGTGAGAATAAGCATAAGAAATCCCACAGATACGGTACTTAAAGTATCCTTTTAAATGTCCCTTGAAGTGTGTTATTAACTAAAAGAAAATCAAGGATAAACTTAGTCAGTTGCCATGAAAAACCCATTATACATCATTTATTGAATAAAATTAATGTAAGATCTTGTTAAATTTAAATGAAGTTAATGGTATTTCAATTTTATAAGAACTTACTTGTTTTACATAATGAGTTTTGTAAGAAATAGGGTCTTTCCTGTCCCTACTCCTTTTCTTCTTCTTGCCTCACTCGCTTGGCGTCGCTTGGCTTAGTGTGCCCGTTGGTTCCTTGATAGAAAATACCTTAAAATTACAAAAAGCTTATTTTAATGCCAACTTCCACTAAATACTGAATGCTAACATATAGGTACTGAATTTAATCGCAAATTATAATTAAGATTACAAACGTACAACTTGATTTCTCATTAATCCAAATTATTACAAACTATATATAGTAAAAACTCCCAAATTAGTACCATAAATTATTTAATCTCCACAAAACCCATATACCCTCCATTGACTACACACCCAGAGACTTCCAGCACATTCATAAATAATCACAACAAAGAAAACATGACTGCAAAAATTGCAAAAGTTCAGAACGAACCGCACCGCACGCTGGGAAATGTTATCAGGTTTGTGTGGCTAACAAAAAAAAATAAAATAAGAAAAAAAAGAGAACAGAACATAAATGGAATGACGTGAATTCAATTGAATTGAAAATGAAAATGGGAAAATGGCAATGTTAACAAGCCATATTGTTGCATGGAGGTGGAGGTGACGGTGTGCTCGATTCCGGACCAAGAGTCAAATGAATGCCAAGATCATTACCAAAGCAAATTAGCTGACCCGCGGAATGGCAACAATGGGTAGTGAGATATGTTAGTTCCCGCCCAGCAGATATTTACTATAATATATATATATATATAGAGAGAGAGAGAGACACACACTTGTCCATGCTGGACTCCCAATGCCATGTGTGCCCTATTAGTCAGGCATGCAGTTGATTTTTAAAGGGTTTTCCTTTCGGTTCCTAAGATCGTTTACTAATTGTTTTACAATCACCTTCCCATAACTATTAGCACAAATGTTTATTTAATAATTTATTTGCAACTTCAACTTGACTTTAACTCGAATGATTATTTATTAATGAATTTGAGACTTCCAACTCTTTTCTGTGGGTGTTTCAAAGACCTTCTCTAACCATTAGAAGGTTACCCATATGTTTTCTGGATTTCGATGAGAATGAATGCATAAAATGTGACATAAAGAATGTTATTTTATTATAGTTAACAAGTGTACTTGAGGAGAGGACATTGAACTCAAAAAACTAACGATGCCAGAAAATATCGATTCTGCATTGAATGCAAAGCGCTTCAAGGTTTCGATATATGTGCGATAAGTCGATATTCTTTTTGATATATCGGATTTTATAAAATCTTGCCAAAGAAAAGCCTAAGCTTAGCTCAAACTACCTTTTTTTTGGAAATGAATACAAAGAGATTATTAAAAATTTCATTTTAAAAATGGTTTAAATATAATCGGTAAATAAAAAACATTTTTCTATTATTTATTTCAGTAGTATCGATAAAATTTATATATTTTCAATAGTATCGATCAAATCGATAATTTTTAGTGGCTTCGATAAAATCTATAGTTCTAATTATTATCGATAAAATCCATATTTTTCATTAGTATCGATAAAATCGATATTTTAACTTTAGATGCAATATTTAAAATTTCGATATATCAAACTTTACATTATTTTCCATATAAAAATGAGTGCGATTATAACGTAGATATATCATATCGGAGTTCTTCCACTCGATATACACACCCTAACCCCAACCGCCGTCCCTGTAGTGCCGCCAGTCCTCCTTGATCATATCCGCTCCCCGCTCCGCCACCATCAGGGTCGGAGCATTCGTGTTGCCCGTGGGTATGGTGGGCATAATGCTGGCATCGATCACCCGAAGATGCCGGATACCTCGCACTCGCAGCCGGGGATCCACAACGCCGGCCGGATCCGAGGCTGGGGCCATTTTGCAGGTGCCCACCGGATGGTAGATGGTTTGCGAATAGAATCTGGCCAGGCACTCCCAAAAGGCGTCGCTCAGGTACTCCACCTCGGGGCAGTTGCGCCACTCGTAGATGTTCATGGTGGCGTTGAGGGACTGCATCACCGGGGTCTGGGTGAGCCGATGGGCCAGCTTCAGTCCCTCCACCATCACGGCCATGTCATGCGGATCGTCATAGTAGTTGGCATGTATCAGCGGATGCACCTTGGCGTCCGCCGACTTGATCTGCAGGTAGCCCCGCGACCGGGGACGCATCACCAGCGGCGCAATCACAAACGAGTCCTGGTACAGCACCGGCTCAAAGGTCTCCGCATAGTTTTCCAGGGTGATGGCCGCCCCGCGACGTCCAATCATCCCACCATCCGCCCCGTAGCCATAGCTGCCCATGAAGAGCTGGACATCGGGCCAGTCCAGGCGGGGATCCTGGTAGCGTGTGCTCACGAATCCCATCACCTCGCTCACGGGCATGGCATAGAAAAAGCTCTCGCGGCGCTCGAGGAACTCCTCCACCGCCGCCTCGTTCATCTGCTCCGGCACAATGAAGGACAGATGGCGATTCTGGCCACTTTCGATGGTGTAAATGGCGCCCGAGGTGGAGATGTGATCCTGCAGATTGCCACCGACGCCCGGCAGATGCTGAATCACTGGGATGCCCAGCGGTTCCAGCTGCTCCCGCGGACCCACACCGCTGACCATGAGTAGCTGCGGACTGGCCAGGGCGCCTGCGGCCAGGATCACCTCCCGCCGGGCCAGGGCTCGATGCTTGAGGAGCGCATGCTCAAAGACCACGCCCGTGGCTCGCCGCGACTGGGAATCGATGAGCAGTCGCTCGGCGAAGGCCTTGAGCACAATGTCCAGATTGGGACGCTGCCAGCTCCGTCGCAGGTATCCCTTGTTGGCACTGCAACGCAGGCCGTCGCGCAGGGTGCCATGTGGCGGTGCAAATCCTGTCTGGGAGCGGCCATTGAAGTCGCCATCGCGATTGACAAGGCCCAGCTGCTGGGCGGCCCGCATGAAGATGTCCAGCAGGGGCGAGGGGAACCTAACCCGAGATATATATAAGATTAAATAGATATAAAATCGAAGATCGAAGTCCACTCACCTGTAGCGCTCCACGGAAATGGGTCCGCCGTGACCGTGATAGGGATTCTGCTCATAGCCGGGCACCCGCATGTCCTCCGCCTTGCGGAAGTAGTGCAGCACGTTGGCGTACTCCCAGCCAGGATTGCCCAGCTGGGACCACTGATCATAGTCCCGCCGATTGCCACGGATGTACATCATGGCATTGATGGAGCTGCAACCGCCAAGGACCTTGCCGCGCGGCCAGAAGCACCGCTGATCCTCCATGGCCAGGCAATAGCGATCCGAGGGCTCCGTCAGATACTTCCAGTCCCAGGGACTACGCTGGAAAACCGGATACAATTGCGGCAAGTCGATCAGCAGTGGCTCATCGCCACCGGCCTCCAGGAGGAGGACACTCCACTCGGGATTCTCGGAGAGCCGTGAGGCAAGGACACAGCCCGCCGAACCGCCACCAACTACCACAAAGTCATAGACTTCGCGCAGATCCTCAATGCGTATGGAACGAACGCGATGCGGTTCGTCCACTATGTCCGGCCGCTGGTCGAGAATGCCCCTATTCAGCAGCAGGATGACCATGGCCGAGGGGCCGAGGGTCAGCAGGAAGCGCCACATCGCCACAAAGGTGTTGATCGCCGACATCGCGAAAGTGAAACTGAATTGGAGGGGCTCTTGGTCTGGATTACGGAGTGGGTTTGCTCATTGCCCATCATCGATAACTCCGAATCGCTGACCCTGCAAAATGACATTTCGCTGACCCAAAGCGGATTTCTCTGGGTTTTTTTTTTTTTGGGTTTTCTTTGGGGTTTTCTTTCGCTTTTCTTGGGATTTTCTTAAAGCTTCTCTCTGGGTTAACTTATGGGTGCAATGACCAAACCACGCACAGTTCTGCAATCCCAATTACACTGAACTACAAAGGGGTAACTAAAGAGCACTGATATCTGGAATCAGTTAGTTAGATATAATAACCAGAGATAGGTTTCTGCTAAAATCAATAAAATAAAAGGAACTTGTAGGAACATAGTAATAACACCAAATTATTGAAATAAATCAACGCTAGATATAAAGAATATTTCATATATATTAAAACTATACTTTTATAACATATATATACATTATAATAATCACAACCTTTAGCTAATAACTAATAAAAAATCAATATATTTACAGTGATATTTAATCATTGAATTTCTAAAATTAAAATAAGTTCTTTAGCTTCATCTTAACAAAGCCTAAATAATATATTTCCCTTCCCTATTCAAGCTCATTTATAGCCTCCTTAAGGCCCGATTAGATATAGAATCACAGAGATAAATGTATATATTATTTAACCATATACATTTAGTGTTTAATGCCCCCAAGCTATAGCCCTCAAGCAAAGTCATAAACAAATGGCACGACCAAAACAAAGCCAAACAAACAAAACAAAACCTAAAAACAAAAATCAGCAAAAAATAAAGAAAAGAAATGCGATAAGCGTGGCAGCTTGACATAAATATATATGTACATATATATATATGTTTGTATGTAATATTTTGGCGAGGAAAGAGTAAAGAGCCAACTGTCTAGACTTTAAACTTGACTTTCGGTTTTAGCTAAAGTCTTTAGAATAATTTACCAAAATAATAAAAGGCCTGAAAATGTCTGTTAATGAACAGGGGACTCTTACAAAGATTTTCTTTTTATCTAAAGATAACCTTACTTATTCATATAGAATATCATTAAATTAGCTTCTCTTACAGATATCAAGCTTGAATGTTTAGCTTATAGATGGGCTATATCCTATTAGTTTGGCTAGGCTATATCTTTGGAAATAAATTTTAGAAAGACATGGCGTCACTTATTTTTTACAAACTTATTGAATTAAAAGATAAATGTGCATAGTTGAAAGTTTATAGCTTCTTGGATATTATTTAAGAACAAAAACAAAACAAACTCGACTTCAGGACGAAAATGCACTAGTAAAACGGAAGAGGGTAACCCGATCTGAAATGACTGACGCTCGTGACGTCATAATTCTCAGAGCTGACAAGAAATTAGTGATTTAGGGGAAATATATTACATAATACATAATATAACTAAAATTATATTTTTCTATAATTATTTTTATTAATTATCGTTAGTTATAGTTAGTTAGTTAGTACTTTGGGGCTTTTCCAAAAACTTGTTTCCTTATTTAAATATATTTTAAATGGAAACTCAAGTCCCCATTAGGTCTGGATTAAAAACAAAGATTTTACATCTACAATCTTAGTCTTTTTTGACTAAGATTGTAGATTTAAAATCTTTGTTTTGGTTTTGGTTAAAGTCTTGAATTTAATTCCCGAATTTAACCAAAAATTAATTTAAAAACTAAACTAAAACACATATTTTTCGAAGAACACATATTTTTATTTGGGAAAAACACTCAAAGGTTATCAGTATTACTCAGGCCCTGGGCTTTCGTGGATTACCTCATTATTCTCCCCCCGATCCTCTAGGATCAGTTGCGCTCCCCTTTCGCCGATCATCATGGCGGGTCCATTGGTATTACCCGCCGGCAGCTCAGGCATTATGCTGGCATCCACCACCCGAAGTCCCCGGACTCCGTGCACCCGCAGCCTCTCGTCCACGACGCCGCCGCCTTCTGCCGCCTGCTCCTCTGGCGCTCTCCTGGGAGCCATGCGACAAGTGCCCACCGAGTGCCAGGCTCCCACATAGAAGTACCGGATGTGGCACAGCCAGTAGGCATCGGAATCGGGAGTCAGGGCATCGCACTCCTGGACCGGAGGCAGCCAGAGGCGGAGACCGCATTTGCGGAAGGCCCGGGTTCGGCTCAGACGCTGGACATAACGCACGTAGCGGAGCAGGGTCTGCTGATCCTCCGGTGCCTCGCCATAGTGATTCTCGATCCTGGCCGGATCGACGGCATCGCGGCTGGCCAACCGCACGCGACCGCGCGACGCGGGACGCAGCAGGGAGCCCATAATCTGGAGCAGATCGTACTCCTTGAGGACATCCACCTGGGCCTGGATCAACTCCGGCCGGAAGCCGAGATAACCGAAGCTCCCAGTGCTTCCCTTGGGCAGCAGCGTGTGGGCCACCACATGCAGATCGGGATCGCCGAGCATGGAGCTGTGCGGCGCCCGGGAGTTGATGTAGCCCATCATGTAGAAGCCCTGGGCCAGGGGACCCTTCTGGCTCTCCAGCAGATACTGGGCCACGGACACGGGCCCATAGGGATTCTCGGTTGGCGTCCGTGTGCTATTCACCGAGCAATCCGAACCAAAGATCAGGTAGAGGGGCAGCATTCCATGATCCTGGAGGTTGTGACCCACCGGCAGATCGTGCCTGGCGGTGATGTTCCACTTGCTTAGCTCCTCCTGCGGTCCAATGCCCGAGAGTAGGAGCAGCTTGGCGGAGTTGATGGTTCCGGCACTGAGGATTACCTCGCCCGCGGTGGAGATCCCCGCTGTGTGCAGTTTACCGTTCAGCGAATAGGTGACACCGGCGGCCTGGTTACCCTCGGAACTCAAGAGCACTCTCTCCGCTCGAGCTCCACGAATCACCTTCAGATTGGGTCGCCTGTTGACCCGATCATTGGCCAGGTAGAGGCGTCCGCTGCTGGCTCTCCTGCCCCCATTGAGGGTCACTGGAACGTGGTGGGTGTAACCAAAGCTGGCGCCCGCTACCAGTGGTTGCTTCATCCTCGGTACTCCCAGCTCTGCGGCTCCCGAGTAAATGACATTGGCCAGCTTCTGGTTGAGTGGATTCACCTGGAGATAGGAGAGATTCAGGCGAGCCTGCAGGCGGCGATAGGTGTCCTGGACTTGGAACCACTGCCAGCCAGTGGCATTCCAGTTGCGGAAGCTGCTGCGACTGCCGGGCACAAAGATGTTGCCATTGATGGCACCCGTGCCGCCCATCATGCGTCCGTGCCACCACGAGCAGCCGTGGCCCTCCGCCATGGCCTGACAGCACTCGGGATTGGGCACCGCCTCGTCCAGATACATGTACCGCTCGTCGTGATGCAGGGCACCGGTCAGGCCAAAGGCCTCGGACTCCAGCGGCGGCAACTGGCCCTCCTCCAGCAGGAGCACCCGCACATCACAGCGTTCGCTCAGCCGGCTGGCCACGATGGAACCGGCACTGCCCGCTCCCACCACTATGTAGTCGTAGTTCTCCATTTCGACGTGACCCTCGGGCGGTTCATGCTGCAGCGGCCAGGCGGTGTTGTTGGCCAGCGCCAAGCTGGAGCTATCCAGGGCCATGGCCACCGATTCCATCAGCGAGACGCCCAGGCCACTGCTGTCCACGCTGAAGAAGGGCGAAGATGCCCCGGCTGGTGAGAGCAGCAGGAGAAAGCCAAGCCACAGAAGCCGCAGGGTTGCCATTGCCATCTTCGAATTCCAACTGATGTCGCGCTAATGAAATCGGTAAGCGCCAACAGGTCGACTTTTAGCCACAATTAAAGGCCAGCCGGCACACGAACGATAACCGTATCAACGAAATTATACACATTTCTCGTGCACTGAGAGAAATAATGCAAGCCGACATGAAATGCGAGTAGAATGTGATAAATATTAATTGAATCCTTTCAAGAATCATCTTTTTTTAAGTTCCAAAAAGATTTTGGTAAATAAATTAGAGGACTTAACAAACAGGCCACCTCTTTCTCATCAGTAGCCAATGTGCCGCCAGAACTCGTTGAGAATTCTAAGCCACTAGCGGGATTTTTCGTATAAATTAATTGGGATAAAAGTGATATAAAAAGATCTTTAGATCCCAATTTGATATGATAACATATAGATTTTCTTTTAAAGATCCAAATTAAATAAAAATTTGGATTTTTTAATACACTTTTTTTTAGCTGTGTAAATTTTGTTATGTATTTTGCGCTGCTTTCTGCTTGCCAGTCATAAAAACACAAACATGTAATATATATTCGTGAAAAGTCAGTCGAAATATGAGAGTTAATAAACAGTATACGAACAGGAGATATTTTTTTTGTTAAATAAATGCATCTAAAAATATAATATTGAGCAAGGAAAGCAGGAGGTAGCTTTTAAATACAAGAAAATAATTCCTTTCCATAGTTTACTATTCAAACACACTTTAAAAATATTTGAATTAATTCTTCAGCCATAAAAAATCATTAATTTCTTATGATTCTATATTTATATCGATTTATATCACTTTCGATAAACTCTCAATAAAACTTATCTGCTTTTTATCAGTTATCGAAGCCAGCCTGTTATCAGAACATCAGTTATCGAATGCATTGCTATCATAAAACGAATAATTTTGATGAATCCAATGAACTGAACATGACCAACGTAACAGAGACAATAAAAGAGATTGTATTTCATTTACTTTTTTTTTTTTGTATTGCGTTCACATATAATTTAAATAAATACATGGTTGTGCTTAAAAATACCAAAAAAAAAAAGGAATATAGGGTGGACAAGAGGGGGGGTTCGATAAAATTAATTTTGGAAGGATAATCAGTTGGGTTGGAAGAGCTTCTATAACTATAGCATTTACACAGAGACACTCGCACTCAAAATAAACTTATTTTCACACATTCCTAGAACTCAGACATATTCTCAGACACTCACTGGACGTGGGACTTAGCTCTCACGATCTGATTTCTCAGTTGATTAATTCTCAGAACCTTTTTGTTAAACATACAACTCTTGAAGAACATATACAGGATCTTTTAGAGATGCAAAAATATTAGCAAGATCTTTTAAAAGACTCAAAACACATACAAGAAAATTGTAATGCTAAAACCAGTTGGGAATTATAACCTCAAAATTAAGTAAAACCTCAAATAATAGATATCTTGTTCTTAAAGAACCCTCAAGGAGTTGCTTCACTTCCCTTAATCATCCAAGAAATCAGATCGCAAAGACCTTAGACCCACACTAACCCTAACACTTACTCGATCCATCTCCTCTCTCAGACAATGGTGTTCTTGATCCAGAACTCCTTGATCATATCGCTGCCCTTCTCCGCGATCATTATAACCGGGGCATTCGTGTTGGCCGACACCAGCTTGGGCATAATGCTGGCATCGATCACACGCAGTCCCCGGATGCCGTAGACCCGCAGCTTGGCGTCCACCACGGCGTCCTTGTCCCAGTAGGGACCCATCTTGCAGGTGCCCACCGGATGGTAAATGGTGGACGTATACCGTCGCACCATGCACTCCCAGAAGGCATCGGTGAACAGGGGCACCTGCTCGCATCCCGGCCAGCGGATGCTCGAGATGCGGGACCCAAAGCGCTGCATTGCCTTCGTACGCGACAACGCCACCGCGATCTTGACGCCCTCGATCAGCGTCTTCATGTCGAAGTCATCCGTCAGGTAGTTGGGAAAGATGTACGGATAGTCGAAGGGGTTGCCGCTCCGCAGCCGGATGTTGCCCACACTGCGGGGCCGCAGCAGCATGGGTATGATGCTCCACGCATCCCGATTGTTGATGGGCTCGAACACCGACCGGTAGAAGGCCTCGGTCAGGCCGTGGGCCTTACGCAGCTGCGAGCCGCCGTCGGAGTTCGTGGAGCCCGACACAAAGTGGAACTCGATGTCCGGCCAGTCCAGCGAGCTATTCGCATACTTGGTGTTCACATAGGCCAGGCCCTCCACGCCGCCCAGGATGGTGAGGGGTCCCTGGCCAAAGACGGCGTACTGCAGGACCGTGGACATGGTGTGGAAGCGATTCTCCACTATGGACACGGGCTGATTGACCAGGAAGGTCAGGCCACCCAAACCTATGTGATCCTGCAGGTTCTCGCCCACACTCAGCTCCTTGATCAGCGGTATCCGGTGCTTGGCCAACTCCTTCCTGGGTCCCACGCCGCTCAGCATCAGGAGCTGGGGACTGTTCACGGAGCCGCCGGACAGCACCACCTCCTTGGTGGCCCGCACATGGTACAGCTTCTGATCCTTGACGAACTCCACGCCGAAGGCCAGCTTCGTCACGGGATCGATCATGATGCGGGTGACATGCGAGTTCATGGAGATGTGCAGATTGGGTCGCAACCTGGCCGGCCTAAGGAAGGCCTTCGAGGTGGAGCAACGCGATCCGCGGCGCGTCGTTCCCTGGGCAATCATGAAGCCGGTCATCTTTTCACCATTCAAATCCCGATTCTCGTAGCCCATCTCCACGCCCGCCTCCACGAAGCTGGCGGCCAGCGGCGTGTGATACGGAGCCTCGCCGACGGTGAGGTAGCCTCCGGTGGCATGGTACGGCGTATTGGCCAGATACTGATTGGTGTTGTCCTCCGACTTCTTGAAGTAGTACAGGGCGTCGCGATAGGACCAGCTGGGATTGCCCATGGCCTCCCAGTTGTCGTAGTCGTGCTTGGATCCCCGCAGATAGAGCATGTAGTTCAGCACCGAGCTGCCGCCTAGGACCTTGCCCCTGGGCCAGTTGCAACGACCTCCTTGCATGGCTGAAAGTATACACAAAGGTGGCTTTAAGTAAGCAGATTCCCTGCGAATCATAATCCCATCGGACTCACCCAAGCAGGAGGTGCCCGACGGCTCTGTTTTGTACTGCCAATCGATCTTGGAGAGCTGCAGATAGCCGGCCATCAGAGGCACGTCCGTGAGTTCCGTTTCATCGCCGCCTGCCTCCAGAAGCAGGACATTCCAATTCTCCACTTCGGTTAGGCGATTCGCCACCACAGCACCCGCCGATCCGGCACCTATCACTATGAAGTCATAGTGATCGAGAATATCGTCGCCGCCAATGTCACTGGGCTTGGACTCGGGATCTATGATCTCCTCGTACTGAAAGTAGGCCACCGCTGCCATCAGCATGGGGATGAACCAGCTGTTGCTGGTGGCCGCCGTCACAGCTCCGCCAATGGCGGAGGCGGCTCCCACAATGGCCGAGCTCATTGTGTGGACGGAGGGAAGGAGGAGGGATCGTAGGTCTTATATAGGTCGCTGACTCGATGGCTGGCCAACTTCCAATTTCGGTGGCTATGTGACTGCAATGAGTAAACCCAGGTTGGGGGAAATAAAAATCGGGGAAATAAAGATTGGGGTTAAGCCTCAAGAGAGAGAGAGATAGAGGGAGAAAAGTGACATGGACATTTCGTATGTAACCGGGTTATAGGGTGCGATTTTCATGCTCAATATTTTGATCACGCATCGGATATGGCGGCGACCGACGATTTCGTAATCGTGGCATTTGTTATGCCGATTCCGATTCCGATTCCAGTCCCGCCGCTGTCTTCTCTGTCAAGTAAATACAAGACGAGATAATCGTGATCCAGTGATCTGCACGCTAATTTGTAAGCCATAGGAGAGGTCTCCGATTAGCACAGAGAGAAAGGGGTTCCCTGAATTAATTTAGTTTGTTGGAAAATATCTACTTTTTTAAGGGGAATAATAATATATTTACCTTTAATAATAAATATAATAAGATCTATACTTTGTAAGTTAATCTGCTTTGGTTTGAGTGTAATTCTTTTACTCTAGAAATTTCTAGAAATAACCACATAAATTTGCGTTATATTTACACCCTTGAAACCCTACAATAATTCCCTTTTCCGAAAATACTATATAAAAATTATCTTTATACAACCTTCAAGTATTCTCAAACGAATTATATGCCATTCTTCATGAGACCTTAAACTTGCCACCATTAATAATATTACAGTAGCCATTAAATTTAATGAATATAAATTGTACATGGCTATCGAACTTGGCTCTCTTTTCACTCTTTCGACTTTAAATATATAATTTTATAGGCGCATTTTCAGCTGCTTTTGATAAATCTTTCGCCTCACGTGCTTGCACCTTTTGTTTTTCTTTTTCAAAAATGGAAAGGTGTGTGCGGTTGGTTGAAACGAGGTGTAATACGAGCATCTTGGGTTGAGGGGCCTCCCGCATAAAAGTGAAATCTCCCCGAAGTCTATTATAAAACTCTACTGGGCACCCCAAAAATAAAAAAAAACAAAAAACAAAAACAACAAAATTAAAGAAAAACTGACAATGGGCAACTTTTCACTCGAACGGTCGAACGGCATGCAACAATTGTGATGCACACTCACCACTCACACGTACTCCACTCACTTGCAACCAGTTTCAGTGGCGCACGGTCAAGCCTCCACAACGAGCGATGCCTTCAAATTCACATAAAATATTTATTCATGGGTTTTGGTAAAAGATTTATTTAATTTTTTGTATATGCAAATGTTTTTAATAAAATAAATCATTTAATTTCCTTTCCTCTCCTTTTAAATATTTAAAATTGTGGATTTCCTTTAAAATATTTGAAATTGTGGAGTTCGTATTAAATATTTGGAATTGTGGATTTCCTTTTAAATATTTGAAATTGTGGATTTTCTTTTAAGTATTTGAAATTGTGGAATTCTTTTTAAATATTTGAAATTATGGATTTCGTTTAAAATATTTGAATTTTTGGATTTTCTCTTAAATATTTGAAATTGTGGATTTCTTTTTAAATATTTTAAATAAATAATAATAATAATAAATACTTAAATAAATAAATCAGTACAAGATTTTGTGCTAAAAACACAGAAATATCAGGTTGAATAAGCAGACTTGTGTCTGTAATTAATTTAAGCCTTTGCCAGTTTCAGCTCTCAGTGTGGTTAACACCAATTTAGAGCTAGAACGCGTTGAGAATTCTAGTAAAATGCAAGGCTTTTTAAAATAAAATGTTTGTAAGATGCGACTTGTGGTTCTAGTCATTACAGAATACCTACCATTATCTCTTTTAAAATTATTCAAATTTCTATACTTTTTGTTGTAAACTAATTTGTTCTATAAAAGGCTTCACTGTATTTGCAGTCTCTTTTTTGTTGTTTTTTTTTTTCCTATGGAACTTTTCAACGAGAAGAAACCAAGAGAGAAACAAGAGAGTCCAAAAGAGAGAGAGAGAAAAACATTTCCTCTTGCCAATCTTTTGCATAATCAAAGTCTAGTAAGCATTTAGATGCTGTTGTTTTCTTGCTTGTTTGTTTTTGTTTTTAGGCGCAATGGCAATTACAAACTTGTTGTTGTGGTATTGTTGTATTGTTGTAATGTTGTTGTTGCAAACAGGTTGTAAGAGTTGAATGCGCTGCGCCACCGATCAAGTTCAAGGTACAAAGAAAAAAAAGAAGGTTTGCCAACCTGCCCATCGACGGGCTTTTGTGCTGTTCTTTAATGTTAAAAATGGGCTGCTAAATATCCTAATTAACACTTGGCAAAGAGAAATGCATAACACAATAACGAAAAATACAGAAAAAAAGAACAAAAAACAACAACAAAAATCCAAGCCATGAATCACTTTCATTGAGAAAGCTTCTGTGTTCTTCGTCGGTTTTGTTTGCCGGCGTCACCGCTTGAGAATTTTTGTGCGTATTCTCTTTTTTTTTGCTGCTTTTTGGGCAGAATTTGATTTCTTTTTTACGATTCTCGCACTGGGCTTGGCTTGACTTGGCCTGGCTGGCACACTTACTTACACTTGCGAAAACAAGAAGAAGAAAATATTAAATTCTACGCGATTCGCCGCTGCGTTTTTGTTTCGTTTGTTTTGAATTGTATTCCTTGTGTGTGTGTTTGCTGTGGCCACTTTCTTTCTTTTCTTTTTGCGCATGCGTGCGTGCTTCCGACTCGACTTTGGGCGGCGGGGCTTTCAGAGAGCAACCTCGCGCTGCGAGCTTTGCTGGTTAACTGACTTGAAGGCTGGCAAAGAAAGGAAAGAAAGAAAGAAAGAAGTGCCCAAGAAACCGCTAGAGATGGCGGTAGCTCTTCTACGCTCCTCTACTCTCCTCTCTTTGGCTCTCTTTTTGCGCTCCGCAAGAGAGTGGGCCGGCGGGAGAGTGGGAGCCCTTTTGACAGCTGGCCGTTCCGTTAGTTTTCCCGCTGTAAATGTACAATGGAACAATTTAGCTTCCTGTTTTCCATTGTTTTCCATTATTTTTTTTCGACTTTTGGACTTTGTGACATGTTTGCCGGCACGTAGACATCACACATCGTACGCACACCAACGCCAACGGCGAGTGCTGGCGAAATGCTTTCACTCTTACTATTTGGTCAACTGACAAAAAAAAAACTAAACAACAAAATATGAATAAGACAGCCGAAAGGCCGAAACACACACACAACACCTTTTTGTGGGTCACTGTGCGTGTGACGTCACAACGGTCCATTATTACAGAGGCCCACAAGAGGAAGAAGACGCAGAAGAGAGGCGTCAAATAAGAGAGCCAGAGAAAGAGAGAGAGTTATGTAGAAGAAGTACAGCTTACTAGATTTTGGAGAAATACCTTACCGATATATATCGTTTAAAGTAATTTAATAAATACATAAGATATCTTTACAACTCATTATTTTAAATTATTATATGATTATTAATCTGTAATTTATTAATAGAAATATATATCTAATTTTAAATTGAGATGCCAAAACAGAATAGGTTTTCCTTTCTTCTCTCAAATCATAATCAATTTTGTTCTAATTTATTCTAAATTCTCCTTCTTCCAGGTGGCTGCTGTGGATCCACCAAGAAACGGACGATCGTGGGAGGATGGGCGTGGGCCTGGTGGCTGGTGACGGATGTCCAACGGCTGTCCTTGAACGTGATGACCCTGAACCCCATGTGCGAGAATGTGGAGACCGCCCAGGGTGTGCCGCTGACGGTGACCGGAGTGGCCCAGTGCAAGATCATGAAGGTACGATCCCCCACCCATATCTATACATATGTATGGAAATGCCCCTGACTTAGGTTGACCCTTAGGCAACCCTTTTCTCTTCTGCACCCCGAGAATCTGAGCGAAAGTGATTGAAGCTTGCCCGAGTTTGTTTTTGAGTTCCGTAAATACATATATGCAAGATTTGTTGGTTTGTTTCATGGTAATGCTCGATATATATTATTATATATTATATATTCTTGGCCGATATTAGAGTGCCGATAAAGTAGAGAGTTTGTATCCTTGCCTGCACCCCTTCTTTCGAATCATCAGTGCTGCCTATCGAGAGTAATACAGATAAATATCGAAAATAAAAGTATAAAATCATTTGTAGACTATTGGCAGCACTGACACTTACGTATATCTATAACCGATCCGTATCGAACTTACTTTAATCCAATGTTTGGCTCTTGTTTTGTACATCTCCCCTGCCCGACTCCCAAGTAATCCAACCTCCATCCCCATCGAATGCCTATTTAGCCTAGCAAGTGCTCTCAATCTGAACACCGCCAAGTAAGTTGCGATCATCCATCCCGGCGATCTTCCCACGTAGACCTAGATCTTAAAAAATAAAAAAAAAATAAAAAAAAATGTATACTATAGCCTAGTAGTAGTGCCACTACACGTAAAGCTCATCGAACACCCACGCCTGTTTGTCCCACCTAATTTGCTGGATTTATTGCCTTAAGTATTATTCTTTTTTACAGGATCTCACGGCACTTATTATACGTTTATAGTTTTTTCTTGTAGCATTGGATCTTCCCAGTTTTTGGTTATTAGGTTTATTCTTTGATTTGCTGGAGTTGTGTTTTGGACAGTACAGTTTTGACATTGTAACTGATTATCTACCGGACCTTTTCAGCCACATTCCACGTTCCACGTGACCGGACAGTATCATGTATTGTTTATAATTCGACTTCCTGAATATTATTCACTCACTTGTTAACAAACAAATGTGTAATTCATTCAATCAATTCATTCCCTGAATTCCTGTCTCTGTTTTTTATCAACCTATTTATAACACTTTTCTTGTACTGTACAAATCTCGTTGGGACTCTCCTCCACTTACTTTTTCTCAGTGTTTATGTGATCATTCGAAGAATTAACCATTCTATCACTGGTTTAGTTGAACTTCAACTCATTTCTTCACTCAATTAATCGATCATAACTAAATATCGACATCTTCTATCGATGGATGTAATCGAATAACAGATTTCACTGTGCTGATCTCGAATCTGGCATTGATATGTCTCCATTAGGTAGCATTTTTGGTTCTTTAACTTGTAATATCATTGCCAGACTGGAATAAATTGCACTGTGTTGCCAAATGTATCTACGCACTTCCCACTTGTCTGATCTCACACAAAAATCAGTGAATGCAGCACCAAAATGAAGAAATATTAAGCACTTCACCACGAGAGTTACTAACTCTGAGTAGTTGGTCGCAATTATGATCGATTTTTTATATCAATATTACATATCACAATATTTGACTGCCTCAAAATTATGTTTGTTCCATTACTTAATCGTTTACCATTCGATTTTGCAGTCATCTTCGTATAAGCATAACGATTATAATAACGACGAGGTATGTTTATTATTGCATTTATTTGATTTAACATTCGATTTTGGATTGTTTTGCCTGGTTTCGATATTTTACAAACAAATGCATTTCCAGCACCTTAACCCACACACACACACACATGCATACACTTAGCGAAAATCATAGATCATTTTCCATTCTATTTTTATTAATAGTTTTCTTTTTTTGATAATCTAAAGTGCATGCCTACGCTTACTTTGCTGCCTTTTTCCAAGCTTTTCTTTTTTTTTTTGTTCTTAATGTTTTTCGATCAAAAAAAGTCATTCAATCATCATCATCAGAAGCTGAGGAAGAAGAAGGAGAAAGAAAAGTACAGTCTGCAAAATAATACTAAAAAAAAACAACATTTTAAAAAGAAATCAAATATGAAACCTTGTTGATCTCTCTGTGTTCTACTCTCTTTTTTCTCTACTTTCTTTTCACCACCACAAAAAAACAAAAAAATCGACCAAAAAACCTTGCGACCGATCGTTCAACGTTCATCAAAAAAAAAAAAAACAAAAAACAAACTAATCCGCAAAACTAACTGTAACTGTATACGAAATATCAACTAAAATTAACCGAAAAAAAACGAAAAAAAACCACACACACACGCATTCATTTCCAAAATTGAAATTGAAAAAAAAAACAAAAAAAACCCAAAAACTGCTCTACTGTTACTGCTACCGTTACTACTACCGTTACTGCTCTGGTTGCTGCTGTTACCGTTACTCCATGTATCGCTCAATATATCCTCTATATACATATATACTATATATATCTATATATATATATCTCTGTCGCCCTGTCGCTCTGTCTTTGTGTGCATGTGCGTGTGTGTGGGTGAAATATAATCAAAACAAAACCAAAAATCAAACATTGGAAAAAAACAAAAAAAACAAAAAAAAAAAAATAAAAAAAATAAAAAATTAAAAAAAATATCAACTGAATTATCCGTGCTCCAAAATCGAATCTGCAAAATGCCATTCACACACATGCACACCTAAATACACGGACATACAAACAAAAAAAACACATACACACACACACACACACACACACACACACACACACAACACGCACACACACGAACAGATGATGAATGTTTATTATTTCCACCATCAGGCCGACGAGCTTCTAGGCACTGCATCCGAGCAATTTCTGGGCAAGAGCGTCAAGGAGATCAAGCAGACGATCCTGCAGACCCTCGAGGGTCACCTTCGTGCCATATTGGGTGAGTAAGAGCTTACTATTTCTATTCTATAAGATGCAAAGCAGGGATGCCCAGCCCCAAGATCTTTGAAGATGCTGCTTTTTTATGAAGTTTGGAAGAGTTGCTATTGAGTATAAATTAATAAAGTAGTAAGAAAAATTCATAGAGTAAATAATAAAACAAAAAGCTTGTAAGTTACTTATTTAAAGCCCCCGAAATACCTTAAAGGTTCAGATATAAACTAACTGATTTAGCGTAGCATACTTTTGGGTGTCTCAAAGCAAATCTTGTGTAGAATTAGTTGGGAAAGATACAGTCGAGTGAGCTGGATTGTGGATAGTATCTAACTATCCAGCTTTATATGATGCTAGCTTGTCAAGGCTGAATCTCCGATCGTAGACCTCTTCTTTAGCCCCAAAGTAACCCCCCAAGAAACCACACTTTAAGAAATACATTTTGAACATTGCAACTAAGTATATTTTAAATTCTTTAGTTCATTCAGTCCCCTTTTGATATGCTTATTTTTCTCCTTATTTCCCCCATTTAATACGCCTTGTGTTGGTGCAATGCGAGACGTGAGGCTGTCCTAGTTTTAGTTACGAGTTTCCTTATAGTATTTGCAGGCGGCAGACTGCTGGGGTACGCTGCATGGTGTCCCTCACGTTGTTTCGATATTTGTAATACTTGTTTGCATTAACTGTAGTAATGTGTTTGATACGCATTTAAGTGGTGTTTGTCTTGGATGTGTCTTTGGAGCTTGGATAGGTCTTCGGTAGCTTGGATAGGTCTTCGGTTGCTTGGATAGGTCTCTTCGGTAGCTTGGATAGGTCTCTTCGGTTGGTTGTTTCCTTGCGTAGTAGCCTTTGTGGCCAAACAATTCAATTTGGAAGTGATTCAAACAGTAGCTTGGAACGATTAACGAAACGCGAGCGCCTTGGATTACCGCTTATAGTACATGTCCACGGGCTGATCGAACATATTGATGGCGTAGTCCAGCTCGTCCAGCTGCTTCTCGATGGCAATCCTGCGACTGCGCACGCGCATTGTGGGCACCGACACAGGCAGATGATTGTACTCCTCCATCAGCTTGCCGTACTTATACTGGGCATCCTCGCGAGCGGCCTGCTTTTGGGATGCGGTGAGGGGAGTGTAGCCCTCGTACTCTTCGGCAGCCACCTGCTGCTCCTTGCGCTCGGGCTCTGGCTTGTGATTGTGAGATTCTGGCAGCGGCATTATCTCCATGTTCCGGGACATGCGACTCTGGTGGCTTCTCTTGGAGGCATTGGTGGCCTTGGAAGCACTGGAGACCTTGCTGGCATTGGTCATCTTGGAGGCCACTGTGGCATTGGATTTGACAGTCACATTCGAGCGTTGGCTCTCCTGGGAGACGGAACGCTTTGCCTTGAGGGTCACGGCGGAGGCACTGCTTCTGGCACTCAGCGGAGCCTCAGGTTCCACGTTCTCTTTGCCGGCGTTGGACCGTTCTCTCTGGGAGCGACGCGACACCCTCGAGGGGCACTGCGACACCCGGTCGGCCTGGTCGGGATCGCCTTGCTTGGGTGGAACTTGAACTGGTTGTGGTACCTGCAATTCCGCAAAACAAAAACAATGAGGATCTCATTAGAACCCAGTCAATCTTAGCTCACCTCTGCCGGCTGGTGACCCTGTGGACACTGGCATTCCTGGTGGCTGAACCTCCTCCTCATCGGGCGCTCCGTGCGCCGCGGATCCACCCAGCCACCCTGGAGCCTTTCCTGCTTCATGTGCTCCGCCTGCCGGCGCCTGGCCAGCTCGAGGGCGCTGGGAGTAGCCGCCGCCACCGGGTGCTTTGCGACTTCTGATCTCATGTCCGTCTGAGCCAGGCCACTGCGCAGATTTGTGGTGGTGGTGGTGGCAGCCTCGTGGCCCTGCCGAGAACGGCGATGGCCGTAGGTATAGTGCGGACGCAGCTTCTCAGCATAGTGAAGGACGACCGGACGCCAGAGCGGTACACGGCGAGCGTTGATCGCCGCCAGGCACCGTCCGTTGGTCTCCATACGGGATACCCTCTGCTTGTTCTCCTGCAGGAAGTCACGGCCGCCGCCATGTTGACGCCGCAGGGTCGCCATCATAGCCGGGGAGTCGGGGACCGGAAATCGCGAACCGATAACCGGAAACCACAGCCGAAATACCGCGAGCCGTGGACGAACAACTGTTAGCGTTCCTGGTTAAAAACAACCAGAAAATATTTTTTCACACATGAAATAAAAAAAATGAGAACGAAATAATATTTAAATTTTTATACGAGAATGTAGACGTTTTTTTTTTTTGAGGTGTGCGTGCGTTCAGGTCGAAGTGGATAATGAGACTGAGCTAACCAGTCGGATCCCACCGACACATGGACTGACTTGTGGGGCCAGAGCCTGCTGGGATTGTTAGGGAGCCTACTGGGATTCTCCTAAATTCTAAACTTCTATGTACTACTTACATATCTATGTATGTAAGCTAACTATAGTTGTACCTCATCAGGCGATTTGATTTAGCCATGTCCATGTGCAAAAGTCCTATGCCCCTTTACTTATTTATCATAAGAAAATGCATAAAAAGTGTGAAGCCTTGCATTTTTGAAGAAATAATAAATATACATCATAATAGTTAAGCTTTAGTGTACATGTTCCCAAAATTTGAGTACTATTAGATAAATAACTTGGGAATTACAAGACAATAAAGATGTGATACATGCTGTGCACCTATGCAAAATGGATATGTTGCTCAAGGCGTGTTGCCCAACATATCTCCCAGCTATATTTGTCTCCAGCAACACTTCCTTCCTTAACTGTTTGGTACATGTATCTCAACTTTCCTTTTGCTTCTACAATGTATCTCAACCTTCTTTTTCTTCAACATTTTCCTTGACCTCTTCAGGTTTTCAAGTTTCCACCTAATACCCAGCCTTGCATGTGGCAATGGAAAATGTCTATTTAATTAAAAACTACAACAGGAAACCTTATTCATACTTTATAGTCACTTAATGTCGATAATTGTAAATAATAAGTGCGAGATACCACATGTGCTTTGCATGGTTAATGAGCCAGATATGCACTTGGTTGCTATATATTGCTATATGATCGATTTGTGGTCATTTGCCTGTCAGCCCAGTCAAGTTTACTTTGAAAAAACAAGTTTGTGGCTTCCGAAAGAGTCAATAAATCACAGGAAAAATTGTTCAATTTAATTGAAAGTGATTGTTTTTGGTTTCTGATATAGAATTACAGATTTCCCAGTATTTTGTGGAAGTCTTTCAGCTTTCCCCATGGTTTTTTCTTTTGTATAAAAAGTGAAACTCAATTTCCGGGAATGCAATTCTCCCTTGAAGTCGCAGTGAGGTGTGTTTTCTCAACTGTAGTAGCTGGTGTAGAGTTCTATTCGATTTGCGTAGAACTGGCAATGCGACGACCTTGACGGCCAATCTACAGCTTTTAATTAAACATAACTCGACAGACTCGAGACCTGAGAACCGAGAGCCGAGGGTTTTTTATGGGCTCATCGAACCCGAGAGCAGTAGTAGTTGGCCACGGTCTGCCATAGTTTCCTATAGTTTTTAGTTTAGTTTACGAGACGCCTCAAGGCGATTACAACGCTGGCAATTGGCGAGCTGCCGGGTCCGCTTCTATTCCCATTCCCATTTCCCATTCCCTTTCCATTCCGAATCCGAATCCAAGTCTCCGGACAAGTCAAGCTGTCAGTTGTGGGCGCATCGCCGTGCTGTCTGGTCGCTTTTTCAATCGCGTGTGAATACGGTCGAGCTTAATGGTTAATTTAATAATAACAATAATAATCATAGCACTGAACTTGACCCTTGGCCTTGACGTCAAGCTATTGGAATAATACAAATACAAACTATATACAAGCTGTGACAATAGTGTTCTCAATGAAAGTGCCTCCTTGAGGACCTTCAACAGACAGCAGAATGAATGAATGATAAATAAATAAATTCCCTAAAACCCCCCATTAATCAGTATATTTTCCCCGATAAATAATACAAATTAAAATACAACATAATCCTCGACAAACTGACATGTGTTTCTTATGCGATTTGCTGATCAAAAAATAAAAGTCCGCATTGATAACTGATACCGAATACTGATCCAATCCGAATTATACCCGCTGGAACCCCTTCTTTTTGTTGTTGTTATTGTGAAGTGACGCCACGATCCCTGATAAGACTGCGTCAGATGACGTCAAATATACATAATCGCCGCAACAGAGAACGCGAAATGATTTAATTAAAATAGATAGAGTATCTGGACAGGTGTTATCTATTATTCTACTGTTTTACCTGGCCGATAGTGCGGCCATAAGTAGCCCCTTTTGGTGGGAGGCCGGTGGCAGTTGGAACAGTTCTCCGGCACCACCATGTCCGCCGTCTGGATGGGTGTCTTCAAGGTGGCCATGATAGTGGGCGTCACCTCGCTGGTGGTCAGCCGGTAAGGTCAATCTCAATCGATTATTAAATTTGGAACATGGTGGTGACACTGGGACTTGCTTGGGTCATTATCATGTGTACACAACATACATATAACCAAGCCAGGGTCTTTATCGCTGACATTCGACAATTCTTAATTTACATTTATGTGCACTTGGCGAAACAATAAGACAATCTAGTTGAAATTCGCCAAAATATTTACCTTAATTTGCCAAAAGTACGTGTGAGGTATGCGGCTTTTCGAGGCTCCTTGAGAACGTGCTTTGAAAATGAAATTATAAAACTCTATTCCGCTTATTCGTGTTGTTTTTTATTAAAAGCAAACTATTATTATCGCATTACGAGCCAAAAACTTAACTTTAATGATTGTAAACAATTAACAATAAAATTATTTATCAACACGCAACCTACCAAGTTAATTTTCCCAGCAAATCAGTTCATAAATCATAAAAAAACATCATAAAACAATCACATTTAATACTCGTTTCTTTCCGCCGTGTCCTTGCAGGAACGCTTACAGTCGAAGAGGTGTACAAGGACCGCGACCAATTCGCGGCCTTGGTCCGCGAAGTCGCCGCTCCTGACGTGGGCCGCATGGGCATCGAGATTCTCTCGTTTACCATCAAGGATGTCTACGACGATGTGCAGTACCTGGCCTCGCTGGGCAAGGCCCAGACCGCTGTGGTCAAGCGGGATGCCGATGCCGGTGTGGCCGAGGCGAACCGAGATGCGGGCATACGCGAGGCCGAGTGCGAGAAGAGCGCCATGGACGTAAAGTATTCCACGGACACCAAGATCGAGGATAATACGCGCATGTACAAGCTGCAGAAGGCCAATTTCGATCAGGAGATCAACACGGCCAAGGCCGAATCGCAGTTGGCCTACGAACTGCAGGCGGCCAAGATCCGTCAGCGCATACGTAACGAGGAGATCCAGATCGAGGTGGTGGAGCGTCGCAAACAGATCGAGATTGAGTCGCAGGAGGTGCAGCGCAAGGATAGGGAGCTCACCGGCACCGTAAAGTTGCCCGCCGAGGCGGAGGCCTTCCGTCTACAGACCCTGGCCCAGGCCAAGCAGTGAGTAGCTAACTTTCTTTAGAAATATTAACCAGCGGTTAAGTCAAGGTTAACTATATAGCAAAGATGTGATATTACAAGGCTGTTGTCAGGTTATTTATAGGTTAAATAGTTATCAGCTAGATGACTTAATAATTGGTTTTAGCCAGAGACAGTATATCCTATCTGAAAAACAAGTAAGAAAAGCTAACTTCGGGCGGAGCCGAAGTTTATATACCCTAGCAGATAATTTGTTACT